>CM046428.1:6367848-6652848 GCA_025506505.1 Flaveria sonorensis | reverse complement strand
CAATATTAGGGTTTTCTATGGTGGTTTATTTTGAACAAAGGGACAAGCGAGGGTGATAAAACGATGGTGATGGTGGCTAGATGGTGGAAATGGTGCCTGACGAGGATAGATGGGGGTGATGGTGGCTAGATGGTGGTGATGATGGGTAGATGGTTCTGATGATGGCTAATGGGGAAAGGGGGGTTGGGTTGTTTTTAAATTATAAAATTACACTAATGGTCCCTGAAAAAAAAGATGTAAAATTACAAAACTAGTCCCTAAAAAGGTATTTTAGTCATTTTATTTAATTTAACAGAAAAACTAACGTCTGTTAGTCTTAATACCTTAACTCGTTACAAAATTTAAAACACAATACCTTAACCTGTTATAAAAAATTCTTAGTATCAAAATCTGTTATTTTGGATAAACAACAGGACCATTTATGTAATTAACTCTTTTCATTTATATCCTGGAAATGTTTGTTTAAATATTAATAAACAAACATGAACACGTTTATCTTTAAAAGATCCCAATCAACTTATAATTCTTTTCATATCATTGTAAAAAATCGAGTAAGTTGGTTAAGATAAATACCTTTACTTTTAAAAGGATTATTTAACAGAGTTTGTAAGTCGGAGTTAATTATGATAAACCGTGTAGCACGGTAAGTAAAAACATAGTTTTGAAACCTTTATAGACAAATAATATTTGAACCAAAATACATTATGTAAAAACAAAGTTTAGTAAAGTCAAACCCAATCCTAATAACTTATTATTATTTTTATTATTATATAAGTATATATGTCCAAATCTATAATTCAAGAATATCTATGCAATTTAGGCTCTCAAAATAATAGTAAACTAACTTAAATCCCTTGCAAATCACATTTGCTTGTAAAGGACTCCTCTAATTAATTAATATGTTGAAGCATTCCTTGTGGGCAAAATAATAATCAGAATCCAAGGAGTTGGATAACGTCATGTATTTGGTTGGAAAAGGGAAAGTCTAAAGTAAAATTATTTGACACAATCAAATTTAGTTTGTAACATCATGAAAGTGATTGAAAACTAAAATAATGACAAATGATATGTAACTCTTCATTTTTCAAGTTGTTTTCTTTTATAATTATATAAGCTATAAATAATGGTGAATACTTCTAAGATATTGTAAAGCAACCTAAAAAACACTTTACCGCTCATAATATCATAAGAAATAGTGTGTAACCAGCGCTTTGTCGTGGGTTGTTAAAATTTATAACACTTGATTTCGTTTACTTGTACATTACTATTCGATCCGTAGATATAGATAAAAATTATATTGACAACTCTTTTTTGAAAAAAAAATCATGATATAATTTAGCACATCATAACGACAAATTTAAATTTTATAAACCATCGTACTTTTATGATTATAAGAGAAAAACGATATAAAACTCAGAACTTTAAAACAGTTTTGAGAGCTTATATAGTTTTAGTTTGATGACTTGTATATTATTATACATTATTACTTATTACTAAAATTGTTTTTATTTTGTAAATAACTATTATAATCACTTTAAATACTACTATTATATTAGTATTATTATTATTTTTATTTTTATTATTGTTATTGTTATTGTTATTATTAAACTTAATGAATTCATATGGATTAAAAAAATTAAATTAAAATCCACCATGATATTACCATACTAACCTATAGGTGTCTTAAGGTCAAGAAAAAATTATTATTTTGACATCCTAAAATGATTTATAAATAGTATAGATATTTATTATTGCTTTCTATATGTTACGTATAATGAATTGGCTCGCTTGATTCGAGGGTGCTACTGAATCTTTTTTCCGACCAGCCTTAAATACTGATTATATTATTATTATGTTGTTGTTGTTGTTGTTATTATTATTATTATTATTATTATATATTATAACTATTTAAATATTTGGTAAATAGTATTTAGTTAATAATATAATACTTAATTTAAATAGTATAATATAAATAAAAAATATAAATATAATGTTAATATAAATTATTATAAATAAAGTAATACTTAATATAATGAATTTAATCATATGCATTAACTCATCTATTAATTAGAATAAGTTTATTAAATGAGGATAATTTAGGAACACTTACATAAAACACTTATACCATATAATTAAATAGTTGTTCTAGGTGTTTTACAAAAATAAGATCAACATTACCAATCTACCATGGGTTTTTGTATTATATAGTAACTAGCATTCATTTCCCACGCGTTGCTGCGGCCCCGTTTTTCCTAAAATTTATATCATAATGTAATCACGTCTTGGGAAATTTAACGGTAATTTGGGAAATTTAAAAAACATTACGTTGGTGCAAAAAAATTAAAAATATTATATTTGATTAGGGTAAATTTTGAATAATATCTATATCAAAACATAAATAAAAATATGCACATTATAATAGTGTATTAGTGTATTCTGATTTTTTGAAAACGTTATGCTTTAAAAGCAAAGAGAAAAACCAACTTTAGAAACTTACAATTCACGCGATTAACATCAACTTTAATTAAAAATAAATTAAATGAATGGTTATCTAATATAAAAACATAAAGTATGCATAAATGCATCTTAAGCCACACAATCAAAAATACTAAATCTAATAAGTCATGCTGCCACTCTAATTTATGTATTAAAATTGATTGGATTTATGACAATAGGACTTTTGGTATGATAACGGTTTTCACTGATTAACATTCAAGAACCATGAGGATACCACTGACAGAAGCATGAACTTGGGTAGGAGGGGTAGAAATGATAAAGTTTCATGATAAAGTTAGGTTTAAACATGAACCTTTTCGACTACCGTCTTATAATTTAGATCAACTTACCAAATTACCTTAAGTTTATGTATTATATAGTAGTAAAGATAAAGATAAATATAATAGAGATTAAGAACTAATATCATGGTGAAAAAGCTATATTCCATGTTATGGAGATTGTTTTTTAATACTAACAGTGCTCCATTTCATTGAGATTGTTCTTTAATACAACCAGTGTTTAGTAGTTAATATATAAATATATGTAAAATTATGAGAAATAAAAGCAGAGTTTTGATAACCACGACTAAAACTATTTACAACACCCACTAGTTATTAACATGATTAAAATCAATATATTTTCTGTAATATACTTGAAGATGTTAGTCTCTTTTAGGAACATCGTAAAAAAAACTCAATAAGAAGAAATCAAAGCTAAGGATAAAAGGAAGCAACATGTCTTTGATTATTAGTTAAGCTTCTTGATCATCATAATCTCAAGAAACAATTTTAAAATATTAAGGTTTGATTGCTTTGTTTTGGTAAACAATTCAATCAATTTTTGTTTATCGAATTGGTTGAACAATTATATTGTCATTGAAATTCACGTGTGAAAAAGAAAATTTGGTAATATATGTTGGTTTTGTCACATTTGATGTACCATTGAACAACTCATGCTACATTGTCTTCATGTAAGAAGGACCCTCTTCTAGTGAAAAATACCAAAAGATACATTAGTGTTTGCTTTACATTCTTAAAACACCACAAGATCCAATTGTAGATACATATCCAATTTAAAGACCTAGTATTAGGACTTGAAATGTTTTAAAACTTGCTAACCTTGTTTTCAACAAATTAGTAGAATATAAATTTATATCTTTCGTACCTCAAAGGTTCTAAAATATTTGTTTTACATATAAAGCAATCGCACCAGACACGAGCTATATTTCACTGATGAAATTAAAGGAAAATGATGATATATGTAACAAGAAAAACTAGCATACCGATTGCCCTTAACTATAATACTTCCCAACCAAGAATTTCATCCCTATCTCTCACTAAACAAAATCATTCTTATAGTCTTCTTGCAACTAAATATTCTTTGTGCCGATTACATCCACTTTGTGCAATTTGATTGAATAGTATTCTCATATTCCATAATCCATCATTAGACCACAATTAAAATCAACTATCATCATTTCATAATAGTTTTCTATACAGAATTAATAATTCTCTTTCATATTTAATTTTCTTATTATAGTAAAACCTCTACATACGTCCAACCCTCAAAGTAAATATTAAAATGTCAGTCGATTGTTATTATAATAACTCCATACTTTGTGTTGCATTATCAACATGGACAACTAAATTTCAGGAAAGCAGTGAGGACATAAAAGAATTTCTGCCAAAGTGAAAAAAAGATTTTCCTGGATGAAGTGCGCGTGAAGTCAACTATGGTCAAAGTGGCGAAAAAAGCTCCATCAGACGCAAGCTTTCTTCAGCAATTTCTTAAAAAGGACCCAAAAATTTGACTACCCATCGGTTAGTCGACACCTTTGAGTAGTGTTGTCACTGCTAGTACTGGTGTTGGTCAACGGTCAGCAAGCTCGTTTACCAAATGGGTCAACGCAGAAACCACTAAAGTGGCACGCTTGGTAGTAACTACAACAGCTGTGGGGTCATAACTCTATGAATTGTCCAAGTGTTGTGAAATGGTTCAGGTGGAAGATTTAATATGATACCTTCTGCAGGTGAAAATAATGGTGATTGTTATAACACATATAGCCGAAATGTGGCTTATAGGAGAGATTGTCATGGTGTGAATAACGTTTCATGGTAGCGAAAATGTGGCTTCAGGAAGATATGGGATGTCTGCTCGATAGGTGGTTGGCTATTGACTTCTAAGTTCTAAATGTATAAACTAAACCCTTCTCACACCACCCGCACTAATGATATAATTTGTGCTTTAAAGGTGAAGTTCCCCCTTATATTTGCAGGTTTACTGTTTATGATGTAGGTGTGTTGAAATAAGTATAGAGAGTGAGTAGTGACTTGTGAAAAAAACTAAATCTAAAACAATGTGCCATAAGAGATTAACAAAATTTAAGAGGCTAGACAAACATTATCATGCTACATCTTCTGATGCTAGTTTAGCAGTGTATTTAAATATTTAATCAGCAAGTGACATATTTACTAACCACTATGGCTGCTCTTTGTGAGATTGGGGCCCTTGCATTTTGAAGAAAATCCAGTGTCTTCACATATGAAAAACAAACGCACGGGTCGAGTTTCAGTTAACAACATTCAGTTTTTGTAGCTTTGCTTTGAGTGTATCAAGTTGTTCTGGCTCAGAAACAAGCACGAAAAATGATTCATTGTTAGCGACAACGGTAGTAATAAGATCCTTAGCATATGATTACAAAAAGAGACAAGTTTACTCTTTTCAGATGCAGTGGCCTGTTGCACGCTTGTACGGAAGAATATGTTGCCATTTTTCTGATAAACGGTCTGTGCTCAAGAAACACAGTCAATTTCTCTATGTTGAATATAATGACAGCAAGGAACAAAACACTAGATCCTTAAATTTTGATTTCAAAATAACCCCCTGAGGCGCTGCCTCAAACTCTTTTTCTGTAAAACTATGCTTGAGATCAAATTAATAAGTGCAAACTGCAGTTGAACAAACGTTGATCAAATCAATCTAAATACATTAATCCAGGTTTTCATCAAATCAATCAAAAACTGTCGAGCGAGGGGGCATCTAATCATGCAATTAACGTATGCTGAAAACACATATAACATCAGAAACAAGCGTACCCTAGAGGAAGAGAGTGCAGAGAGCTCAGCGATTGAAACCTCATGACTTCTTACCTGTTTACGAATCAAATCAACACACACAGTCAAAGGCTTCAAAAACATCATGATTAATAGTAGTTTATAAGCTGAAATTCACATCGAAGTTATATAAGAAAGAGTAAGGTTAACCTGCTTAAGAAGCGATTGAGTGGAATCCTCCATAGCAGCAGCAGAGGATGATGAAGTCGCCATTGGTTCCTTCGGGCGGTTCAGAGTTTTCTCAATTTCGTGAAAGTGCGTGGGTTTGGGCTTACGCTGATCTTGTTGGGCCTGGTCCAAACATATTACAAGACCTACTTAACTTTATGTTTGTCATTCAAGAGTCAAGAGTATATTTTTCTAATTTATGTATTCTTTCACGATAGACTTGACTTCTCATCCTCGTTAAGAGTAACATCATGCGACACACGTTGATGTCTCTAAAAGGATAGATTGATGATAAATGATGTACTCTCTAGTCAAGTTGTTACGAGGTCAAATCATACGATCTGCAGGTTTAATGATTACTACTAAATTTATATGCTACATGCCTCCATTAATTAACAAAATGTGCCATTGAGTAAACGTTATACGATTATAAAAGAAAATAATAACATCTAAAACTTAAGCCAAAGTTACAATACTTGTATGAATAAGTTGTGATGTGATGCTTATAGATGGTGATGTATGTGACATGTTATATGAAACCGAGGCCAACTCATCGTCTAACACATTTGGAATGAGCTTTTTAATGTTTAAGATATGTGGTTTTAAAACCCTTTTTTTAATTATAAATGTTATGATTATTCTTTTCTAGGGTTTGCATATATAAATTTAAAATCATGACACTAACCTTTTTTTTATTTGTGATATTATTTATTATTAATGATATGATAAGTAATTTTGATGATGTATAAGTTACATATCTTTACTTGAAGATTGGGCGAGCTTGAGAAGTTACAAATGATAGGATATGAATCATGTAGCGTGATACATAAGAAAAAAATATGATAACATATAAACAAATACGAAACTTAAGTTCTTATATATGAACAAACTGTGGATATTGGAAACAATATAATTGAAATATCCTATTTAAAAATATGTAATTATTAAAAAGGTAAAATTAAATTAGTTATTTGGAAAAGAAAATAATATAATTTTAAGAATATGTAAATAAAACGTTACACTTCAGGAAAAAATGATCTAGCAAAAAGGAAGAAAATAGAGGCCTTTAGTCAAAATAAGGTAGCATCTCTATCCATGACCATCACATCGATCACATTGGTTGTTCAACCACAAAAACATGTATCACATTGCGTTCAATGAATTACTTTTGAGATTAATGAATAGACCCACCCAAAATCTCACTCTAATCAATATTCAAGTCCAATTAAATGCAAAAAATAAATAAAAAATGTTGTATCCAAACAACGTTGTAATGTTAGTATCATATCTTCATATAATTTATTTTGAAATATATGTTGTTTCACACATGATAAATCTATACGTGCGAATATCAATTACTCATTTTTTTAAGTATTAAATATATTCTTGACATGAAAATTTATATAAACTCAAACAACAACTTAAGGTACAAACATCATACATGAAATGTATTTATAAGTTTGAAAAGTAACATCATGGTTTTAAAAATGATGTGATCTAAGACGTTGTCGTTAGAAGTTATTTACAATAGTAATACAATAACATGATCTAGTTGCTAATGGTTTTTGGATCTTAAAGAAATCTAAGCTAAGCTAAGCTAAACTAAACTACATTAAATCTAGAGAGAAAATGTGGGATATGCTCTTAGTAGCTCCATACAATGAACTCTTATTTATACTAGTAAAACACCATTATTAACCACCAAGCTAACTCACTAACTATGTTTTTTTTTTTTTTTTTTTTTTTTTTTTGGAACTGCAAAGCAACAACATATATTAACACACAAAACTCTAGCAAGGAACTAGAGCAAAAGAGTACATAAGTTATGAACAAAGATCGAAATCACACGAAGAAGTTCAATCTAGAACTTGAAACTTGGCTCTATTTTTATCCATGTGAAAACGTTCTTCTTTATCTCCTTTCTAGTCGCTTCATTTAGAATTATTAAACAATCTAATGTTTCTTGCTTTCCATATATACCGCATTGTTGCCTTAAACATAGCATGGGTTGCCTTCTCGAGTTCTTGTATTGTTTCTCCCTTTAACCCACTAACTATGTAATTAACTCCATTTTGTCGCTCTAACATGTTTATCTGGGCTTTAATGAGGGTATATCGGGTTTGAGAATGATGACTCATGTTCGAGAGTTATACGATATAAAAGAAACTAAAGGGGCAAGATGAAGTTTAGGGAATCTACTCTACCGGCAAGTTGGTCTTTTTTAGATGATGGATGGAATTCGAACTAAGGGTGGGTTCGATTCGATTTCCTTGCACTACTCAAGCGGAGTACGAGATAGACATATAAGAGTATGACAATTACTATTACAAAACAACAAGAGAGGTAGAAAAAAAGGTATGATGATAACGAGTGTTTTTCGTCATGTTGCTCTCCATGATGAATGTTGGAATTTAAAAAGTAAGAGCTATGATCTAATATTTTATTGGGTGTGATGTGTAATGTTTTATGGGAAGACGAACTTCATCACATTCGACATAACACTAATGCTTAATGAGTTTTGGTTTGTTTTAGGGGTTGTTTGGCAATTTCTGAATGATTAAGTGCTGAACCAATAAGAGGTCTGAACCATTAAGAGGTCTGAACCATTAAGAGCTAGTATATGACTTAACTATTTGAAGACAAATATCTGACCAATTCAGATAAGAGGTTTTAACCATTCAGCATTAAACTTCTTAACCATTCAGCATTAGTATAATGCTTAACCATTCAGAGGCAAATGTCTGAACCATTCAGAGATTTGCTCGCGAAACAAACAGTCTGAACCATTAAATGCTGAACCATTCAGACATCTAAATTATTAAGAGGCTGATTTAGATGCTGCCAAACAGCCCCTTAGTCGTAGACACTCCTTCACTTGGGGACATACACCACACACTTGTTAGCATAAAGTCAAATTTTTTTTAACGACTACTCACACACACATCTTATACCTACTTCAACTACATTAATGGATAACATCTGAATAATTCAGGATAAAATGTCACCCTTAAAACTCGAACCCACAACCTTTGATGACGTGAGAACATCATTTACCGCTACACCACCCCCACCCCATAAATCCAAGTAAAAAATGTGCTTCAGATTATTTTAATAAATTAAAACAATACGATTAAATAATAAACTTTCCTTCTCTAGTTAATAACGCGTTTTTAAACATACATAAGCAATTAAAGTAGTGAAGTACCATAAAACAAAACCTTGAGCGCTAGAAACAGAAAATTCTTACACCTTGTTTTAAAGTTGTGCGTTTCATAATTGAATTCAACACTTTTGTACAAGACAAATGGGCACTAATATCATATCTTCAACACTTTAACAAAAAGAAAACTCAAAATTACATGAATAATAACTCTATATTTTAACCACATAAATAAAGTCATAATTTTAAAACCACTGTTTCTTATTGCCGAACATTGAACATTGCAGCGTATTGTCACGACCCGCCAAAACGCAGATCGCAACACCCTAATTCTTATCAGTTACGGGCACTTATGAGGCCAACAAGGTTGCCCGGAAGTATCCGGAACAGCCCACACAACTCTGGAGCAACATATCAGCATTGGAAGGCTCTAGAATGTCCCACAAGACACTAGAAAACATGGCTCAAAGGGCTGCTATGAAGAACTATCAAGAACAACCCTAAAATATCTTAACATACTCTAGAATGGGCTACACAAATCAGCCATGAAATCACCTTGAAAGATCATGGGGATTCTAGAAAAATCCTAGTAAATATCTAGTCTTAGATATTATGTAAAGACATATCTAGATATAGAACAATCTAGAAGATATGTAACTAGTATAAATAGGTTGGTGGTGCCTCATTTGCACACACCCAAGTCCTTTGTAACTCAAAGCTTAATACTTGTGTTGTAATCACACATCACGAGCATTCCACTTGTGCACTACCAATCTAAAGTTCCCTTACAAAGAGTTCCGCTGCATAAACCACCCATTTGAGATCAAGAAGGCTGACTTAGAACGGATCTAAGTGCCGCACGGAAGCTGAACAAATAAGTCCGTGACAAGTGGTATCAGAGCCGCGTCGATTCATTGGGATGGCATCTAATCCAGAAAAGGTTGTAGTCGCAAGCGTTGCCGGTGACGAGACCCGTGGGCGGGAGGATACTCGTAAAGGTGACAAGAGGACTCGAAGCATGTCTAAAGACTTGGTTGCAAGCATGGACAAAAGAGTTGAAGACGTCGAGACAGCATTGTCCGAGTTCAAAAATGAAATCGATGAATTCAAGGCCGAAGTCGATATCTTCAAAACACACACCTACGACTCTTTGCAACATGTTGAGTCATTAGGCAATGACTTCAATGAAATGAGAAGTGATCTCAAACTCGCCCTCTCCTTGATAAAGAAGGAGATGGAAGAGGCATTCATAAGGGAGTTGGGTCAACTCAAAGCCAACTTTGAGAAAGAAATCAAAGACTTGCAAACCGAACTAAGTGTTTGCAAGCGTGAGCAACTGGAGGTGACAACATAATTCATGCCTCTACAAAGGTAGACATCCCCAAACCATCACCATTCGTTGGCAAACGAGAGGCGAGGGTTGTGGATGACTTTCTTTGGGAGATGGAGCAATACTTTGAGGCCATCGATATTGTCGATGACGCCAAGAAGATAAAGACGGTGACTCTTTACTTGAAGGAGACCGCAGCTTTATGGTGGCGACGAAAGCACATGGAAATGGATAAAGGTACGTGCACCATACAAACCTGGACTGATTTCATAAAAGAAATCAAGAAACAATTTTATCCGGAAAACGCTGAACACGAACAAAGATCCGGCTTCGCAATCTAAAGCAAAAGGGTAGCATCAAGGACTATGTCAAAGATTTCACTACCCTTGTGCTAGAAATTCCGGACTTGTCACCAAAGGACTCTCTCATATACTTCATTGATGGCTTACAAACATGGGCAAGAACCGAGCTTGAACGAAGAAATGTTCAAGACCTGTCCTCAGCCATCATTGTTGCTGAAAGCTTGATCGACCATAATGAAAGGCGATCACAAAAACCCACCATTATGGAGGATAACGAAGGAAAAGGTGGGGGAGCAAGACCACACAATTATAACCAAAATCAAAATCGAAGAGAAGATAATCAACGACCACCAAAATATGGAAAGGAGGTACAAATAATCAAAGAATGTTTCCTTTGCAATGGACCGCACAATGCGCGAGATTGTCCGAAAAAGGCTAGATTAACAGCCTTGATCAGATCTGATGATGAACCATCAGAACCAGAGGAGGTTCGTCTAGGAACAATGCAACTTCAACTACTTAATACTTTAAGTAAAGTTGAAGGCAAGCCCTTGGTGATGGTAAACCAATCAAACCCGACTACAGTCAAAGACAACTCGAAGACAAGATCAAAGGGTCTTCGACTTGTAAACATGGAAATAAAGGGGCAGCGTGTGAAAACGTTGGTTGACACCGGAGCAAGCCATAATTTCATCTCACCTGAAGAGGCTCGAAGACTTGGCCTAAGGATCACCACGCAAGAAGGATGGATCAAGGACGCCTCCGGGAACGCCAAACCAATAGAGGGAGCGGCATGGGGCGTAAAGACAAAGATCGGTACGTGGAAAGGGAAGTTGCACTTCTCAGTCGTTCCACTAGACAACTATGATATCATACTGGGAATGGACTTCTTTCGAAAAGAAAAAGCCTGCCCAGTAACATTTCTAAACACCATGTACATCATCAAAGGAGATCAGGTGCACACAATTACCTTGGAGCCAGATACAAGGCGTCAAGGCAAAAACATCTCTATTTTGCAACTCATGAAGACAACTCATGGGGCATCCATGCAACACGACGAGGACGTCGTGGCTTCAGGTGGGGGAGAATGTCACGACCCGCCAAAACGCAGATCGCAACACCCTAATTCTTATCAGTTAGGGGCACTTATGAGGCCAACAAGGTTGCCCGGAAGTATCCGGAACAGCCCACACAACTCTGGAGCAACATATCAGCATTGGAAGGCTTTAGAATGTCCCACAAGACACTAGAAAACATGGCTCAAAGGGCTGCTATGAAGAACTATCAAGAACAACCCTAAAATATCTTAACATACTCTAGAATGGGCTACACAAATCAGCCATGAAATCACCTTGAAAGATCATGGGGATTCTAGAGAAATCCTAGTAAATATCTAGTCTTAGATATTATGTAAAGACATATCTGATATAGAACAATCTAGAAGATATGTAACTAGTATAAATAGGTTGGTGGTGCCTCATTTGCACACACCCAAGTCCTTTGTAACTCAAAGCTTAATACTTGTGTTGTAATCACACATCACGAGCATTCCACTTGTGCACTACCAATCTAACGTTCCCTTACAAAGAGTTCCGCTGCATAAACCACCCATTTGAGATCAAGAAGGCTGACTTAGAACGGATCTAAGTGCCGCACGGAAGCTGAACAAATAAGTCCGTGACAGTATGCTTGCTTGTCAAATGTCGTATATTAATTTTGTTCCTTAACTTAAAATAGTCTTTAATTTCGCTTTCAATCACTGAATGTAACAAAATAAAATGATTATGAAAAGGTCATTACCGAGAGCGGTGAACTCATTTAAATAAAAAAAATTTATATATAATTTAAATAAACTGCAATGTCGACTATCGCCGAAGATTTGATATACACTTATGATCGCAGGTTAACCAAATACACCATCACTAATTGTCACCGTTAAACACCGTTGATTATATATGTACTAAATTTGGATGATGAGCAACCCACTACCCTCAACTTTTAGTTGAGGCCCAAACCAGTTAAAGTTGAAAGCGATTCGGGATTAGTCGGATTGAAAACCAGATTGGAAAGATTTGATCGCGTTCGACCGATTAGAGAATCATTTTGTAAACTATGTTTTAATGGTTTCAACTTATAGGGCATAAATTAAGACATTGCCATAAACTTTCTCATAAATGTGTGTTAAAATTAAAAATATAAAAATAATATAATTTATTAATACTAGTTCTCGTAATTTTTAAGTACTTATAAGCTAGTAAATTATCCGAACCTTATTAATAAATCAACAAACACATATAAATTTGTCAAAAACAAACCTAAGATAATTCAACACCGTATATCATATAAGAATGTAAAACAAAAGATAACAGGTATATGTTTTGTGACTTTAGCCTAAAACAAAGTTGCTAGGCATTCAAATTCAACGAGTATGGCTAATAAGCCTAGATCAATTGGTTTTAGAGAAGACATACTATAACTTTTCAATATGAATGTTTTAAATTTGAGTCTCACTTGGTGTATCATGCTCTAAGTGGACCAGAAATTTTACTACAGTTGATCTTTGGGTGGTAGGTTTCCCCTGGAATGATGGGCGGGTAGGTCACCGGCGTTGTCTGTGTCCCTAATGTGTGTGGCCTTTCATTAATGGGTGTTAAAAAAATTCAGCATGGTTTTTTATTGATAGTCATTTGGGGCCTACGACTTCCAAAAAACGATTTGACTCGGAGAGAGCAAAAATTCAACTTTAGGTGAGTAAATTTGAATTTTGTTCTAACTGTCAAAACACCATCCTTTTCTATGTTTTATATGTCACAAGATGTTTGATTGACAATTATTTTAATAGAAATCAAAAGAATACATACAAAATGTTTGCACCGGTGTAAGACATGCTATTTTCACGTTTAATCCTTTCTACATGTTATATTTTAAGGGAAAAAAACGAAGACAACTGTATGTTACGATATTATATAATTAATTATTCTACGATGTATGTGTTTCTAGATTCGAACAATTGAAATTGCAATTATTTTGTTTATTTTAATATAATTATTTAATAAAATGTCGGTGTCGTGCTGCGAGGCTGCAACTGTGAGAACATGTTCATAGAAAAAGTCAAGGTTTCGTTATGATAATTTAATTGTAGAATAATATATTTTTCTAATATTATAATTTTACTAATGGATAAGAGGGTAATGTTATCAAGTATAAATGTCACAAAGTATCCCTTTTGTTGTTGTTTGAAAAGATAAATTTATTATTAAAAAGTTTTTATTTATTATTATTCTTTTAGTGTATACAGGTAAGGGATACTATTCCTTTTGTTGTTGTTTGAAAAGATAAATTTATTATTAAAAAGTTTTTATTTATTATTATTCTTTTAGTATATTCAAGTACTAGAGTTGATATAAATGTTTAGTTAATAAAAAATATAATAAAATTAACATAAGGTAAACAATTTTAAAGTTAGGATTTTTGAGACAAACGGCTGGAGACAAAAGCTTTTAACAAAAATGTCTTTGAGAATCGACATTCCGTCTCCCAAATAAGAAGCGGGAGGGATGCGAGATAAAGAATGGAGCGAGAGAGCGGGAGCACCACCCCTTCTATTAGGAACAGATGAGGATGAGAGCGGAAGAGTGGGAGCAAAACATCCATTTCGTCCTGTCTAAACGTAAAACCAAAACTTCTAGAGTGTCTTTCATGAGTAATTATGCATATATAATAATCTCATTAACTTTTTTGAACGAAGAACATCAGATTGTAAAGTAAATTATATTGATATTTTATCTCAGATTTTTTTTATAATATGATGTATTGACTTTTAAATATATAAGATGTGATTTTATAAACTTCAAAGGCATGTGTATCAAATTTAAATTCAACTTTTATTAGTTTTCCATCTTTCTTTTAATGATCGTTTGTCGAATATAAGTTACGTTTTGACATAATATTGATAGGGTATGGAAAGTAATTTCACAGCAAGAAAAGAAATCACAATTTGAATAAGTTGTCATGTTTCGTATGTCTGAATATTCCAACCCACATAGAAATTATAATCATAAATATATGAATGATTGAATTATTGATGAATAAAAGATATATTAAATTTTAGTTTAAATATCTAAGTTAATTCGTTCATGACCACAGTGACTAATTATTAAACCTAGTGAGTTGCAGCACGTTCGGTCGTTAACTCCTCGCGCCTATTAGTATCTATAATTGATTTATGCCGCCGTTTCTAGGACCGACCGACGCCTCACCTGCACAGATACCTACTTAGTGTTGGTCGCACATTCAACATAGCGTTCGGACTCATGTCTCAGTACTATTCCGGCAGCGTATGCTTGTTGAATTGAAGGCATACCGCACACTGCTTCAAATAAAAAGACATTGGTTTAATCTCAAAGCCTCACTAAGTGCATTAGAGCAATGGTTATGGTGATGGGTGGTAGTTGAAGAATAAGTTCAATAAATCATCAATTCAATTATTAAACGGTGTGCCATTTACTTGTTGGCACGTTATCTTTTTTTTTTTTTTTTTTATTTAACCTAAGAAAACAATTTTTTTTGAACAGAACCTAAGAAAACATAATAGTTTTAAAATTCACGGATTAGATACAAGTAACTTATTATCTTTTATATATATATATATTATAGTATTTAAACCCTTGATATTTTAAATATAAAGTATTTTATCATCAGAATATCATTTTAAAAACAAATACAAGGAGCTTATAATAACCCCAGAGAGTAAATTACAAATTTTATTCTTTAAGTATGTTTAAATTTTAGATCTTGTCATTAAACTTTGATTAGTACACTGAACGCCATTTATTTGAAAATTTATCACGTTTTATGTTCTTTCTACTAATTAAAGTTAACTTTTTCTGTTAGTTTTGTGTGAATGGATCATTTTGCCCTTCACTTTAAAGGACGAAATCTGTAATTTTCATTAATCTTTTACTTTTTCTATTTTATTTTATTTACTTTATCTTTTTAATCAATTTTTATTTCATAAACTTATCTGAAATATTATTAATTAATTATTTTAATCTTTTTTTATAAAATATACTTTTATCTATAGGTTATTAATTTATTATATTTTTTATTTTTAAAAATTAGTTATCTACATTTCTAATCGTACGAGAACAAATTGGAGAGCTCAAAATATACTTTTTTATGTTATAAAATTTAAATTAGCAATCGATTTTGTTTCACTGTCGCTTTTTTATTACCTTTTTGGTATAAGAATTTTCAACTATGTTAAACAGTTTGTCTTACGATTTATATTAGAAATCTATTAGAGACCGTACGATTTTGATATTTGACTTTTTATATTTTTATTTGGTTATAATTATTCTAAGTTGAGCTATACGTATAATTAAGCTTTGATTAATACGTGGAGTATTTAAGCGTTTTTACTATAAAATGTTCAATAAGCTTAATCGTAAAACCAAACCAAAGCAAAACCCGTAGTAATTGTTTGGTTCGGTTTCGTTTTAATTTTAAGTGGTTTGGTTTTGATTTACATTGATAAAAGTCCATCATTAATAGTTTAAATAAAACCATAAATAAAAGTGCATGTAATTAAAGAAAATTTAAATGATTTGTTTATTAAAAAGCTTTGAGTATTTGTTTGGAAACCTTTCAGTATATTTTATTTTAAATTAAAATTATGAGCTATCACACTATGTTTATATTTAAAAACAAACCATTTGATTGAATATGAACAATAAAAAATTCATATCATAAACCAAAATCTTACTTTCTCTAATCGGTTTCGGATAAACCCTAAACCGAAACTGAATCCGAAATGATCTGAAATTTCGGATTCGGTTAGTGATTTTGAGAATTTTCAGATATCCGAAATATTTTTATAAAATTTTAAAAATAATAAATATTAGTTAGAAATTTTGGATATTTTCAGATATTATAATAAAAGCTTCGGATGTCTGAAATTTTTTTCAATAAAATCATTATATTTTTATATAATTTATTAAATAATTTATTTTTTTTTTTGAAATTAGGATCTCCGAACGGATACCAAAATCCGAATCCGAATTTGAACGCCCCTACACACACCCCCCTTTCTGTCTAGGTCCGCCCCTGCAGTCAACTCGATCAAAGTGGCTATTGGTTTGCTTTCAGAGTTTCTGGACTAAGTTTATATATATTCAGATTGATAGTTTTTTCCTTCAAATCGGATCGAACACTTTAGTTTACGGATTGGTTTTAAAAACTGCCCGGCATCAACTCGGGTGATCAGACCTTTACTTTGATCCTAGTATTAAACAAAATCAATAATATGTTATATATCCTGTAAGTTTTTATCCTTGTGAATACTATCAATTCTTATTTAAACTTGTGTTTCCTTTAAAAATCAGTACATAATAATTAATTATACAGTCTTCGAGATTACAAATCAACCAAACTAATGGTTAAGTTACGCTAAGTAAGCTAGAACTAAACCAAACTGTAGTATCTATTTAATATAGTTCGTTTTACTTCTCATTTGTTTATTTTGATTTATAAAAATTAAAAAAGTTTATTAACGGTTTAGCACTTTAGCTCATGACTTTTGTGATCACTTCATTACCAACCAAGTAGCAATATTATATTTGTCCTTTCTTAAGATAATATTCCTCATCATACCATGATCATCAATTTGTTGAATTATAATTTTTATATCACCGATGGTACGTAAGTTACCGATGAAAGTAGGGATGAGCTTGGTATCGTACCCGTACCGAACCGGTACCGTTACCGAAAGTACCCGATCCCGAATCTTATAAAAAACGAGTACGGGTACTGGTACCGAATTTGGTATATGGGTACAGGTACCGGTACCGGTATTTCGGTACCCGGTACCTCTTTGGTACCCGTTACCTCCACAACATTATTTTTTATGTTTGTTACATGGTGCATGTTTGGTTACGATACCCACCCAGTACCTGTTTTTGTACCCGTACCAGTACATTTTTGGTACCCGATACCTCTAAAAGTTTATAATAACTAGATAAAAATAAAATATAAAAAAAACATCCACATAAAATGATAGTTTCTTTATTTTTCTCATTTCCTGCTAACTCAGTCCACCATTCGTTTTTATTAAAATCATAAATAGTATATCTCTTGATATTGTAATGAATAAGAAGAATGATATTAAAATAATAATAATAATAATTACCCTCAAAAGTCAAAACAGAATATCAGTTGATGGGGTGAAAAGTATTACAAAACAAAATATAAATTCTATTAGACAATGTTATTTAGTGATTAGTTTAGGGACTATATTGTAACTTGGTGTTTTATATGAACACCATGATATTGTAACCCTAATTACGATAATCATCTAATACAATCCTGATTACAAGGTTTAACTTGGTATCAGAGCCAGGAGGGCTCGATCATCGCCGGAACCCTAATCAGGGCGGCCGGCCGCCGCCGCCGCCCTGTCCAACCATCCATCACCGCTCCTCTTTTCTTTTTTTTCTTTCTTTACAACCTCCACATATGGCGGAACCCTAGCCGCCGCCGCCACAAACCACTACCATCACAACAACCACCACCTTCACAAAACCCTAATTCCGCCTTCGTACTTCACAACCAAAAAAAAAAAAACAACAACCATCGTGCTTATTGCTGCTGTCAGATTTGCAAAAACCTAGCTGTCGTCGCTAATCAGCAACCAGTCGTCGCTAATCAGCAAGCTGCAGTCGCCAACCAAGCAGTCTCCTGCCGACATAATTTCCGGCAAACCTTGACACTCACCTTAAAGCCGATGCAACTTCTGGTAAACCTTGACACTCACCTTAAAGCCGACGCAACTTCCGGCAAACCTTGCCACTCACTTTAAAGCCGACGCAACTTCCGGCTGCCGACGTAACTTCCGGCAAACCTTCATTCTTAAAACTTCTAAGGTGTGCATTCAACAAAGCCGATAACATTCGTCGGATTTGTAACAGACAACAAGATCTGCAATAGACGGTGACACTTAACAGGGGCAATGACACTACGGTGGTGACACTACAATTCTGGCTACAGGAGAAACTGAAGAACAACTATTTTTTTTTTATATTTATGTCTTTAATTTTCAAACAAAGTCGCTCTCGCGCTTAGTTTGCGGGGGAGTATTAGACAATGTTATTTAGTGATTAGTTTAGGGACTATATTGTAACTTGGTGTTTTATATGAACACCATGATATTGTAACCCTAATTACGATAATCATCTAATACAATCCTGATTACAAGGTTTAACTAATTCCAAAATAACCTATTCGTGTTCGGGTAATAGCGGGACTATACGGGACTTTTGGGTAAAGTACCGGTACCTGTACCGGTTAGTACATATCCCAAAATATAAAAAATCAAATACCGGTACCGGTACCTTATACATATTTTCGGTACCAGTTGGGTACCGGTACCGGTACGGTACGGGTACTGGGTACCAAATGCTCGTCCCTAGACGAAAGACAAGAGAAACCACCAAAATCCAAAAATAATAAATAAACAATGAAAAGCTATATTATCCGTTAATAATCTATCAATGATTGTTAAAGGATAACAAACAATATTATGATTATCAACTGAGCACAGAAACCAACTGATCAACCTCTGGTTGTGATCTGTGGAAAAAACATTCTTATGACTCAGCACTGGTAATCTGTTGATGATGCTAAGGATAAGGTTTCAGATTAAATTATTCGTCTACTCTTAAATTTAACTGGTTGCTTGTATGATAGGTTTGCGGTAGCTTTATCCTTCATGATTTGCCATAGTCTCTATAAACATTAAGCGGGAGCTTGCTATAGGTGACAACACTGAACACCGTCAAGGCTCGATCGAGATTGTGGGTGTGGGAGGTGGTATTTCTATATGTAATAACCATGAGTTTATTAAAAGTAGCATTACATTAATCTGTCTGTGTAAATTAAATTATATAGTAATTGAGAGATTACCATATGTGGTAAAAGAAAGAATTTTAGGAAACCTAACTTTCTTGTCTCCCAAACCCACACGAATTGAAGTCTTGATGCTGACCCACAGGCCACAAGTGTCTTTCCAGAAATAATCAAAACTTTAATTCTATATGAGAAGGTTATATTTTAAAGATGAAGACAGATACACCTCAAAATCTAATTTTAAATCCATCTATTGTTCAATTTATGATACTTGAATACACATCATTTTGGTGGGATAAACACCAAACGCCGTTAGGCCAAAAGGCCCTTCACATATGGAAAATTTTCAACACAAAAGTATGTAGTAAAGAGGCTAGATCAATGGCCTTATTTACTATTACTCGCTTACATTACCATTTTGGACATCAATGATCATCGTATGTCTGGTTAACTTTTAGTTTGAAAGTCATTTGGACCATGTTCGTCAAGAAATGATGTTGGGGTAAATAGATATGCGTGGATACGACACTATCCGATTTAAGACATAATGATAAGGTGCTTTTTTGTTAGAGTGTGCTGCAAGTCGCAATCCATTTATATCTCATTCTCATAGCATTTTATTAAAGACATCCTATTTTTACTTTTAAATTACTTTAAACTAATTTACATCATGCTTGAGTTTGAAATGACGTTCCCTCTAAGAGGCAAACTAAACCTCTGTCAAGTGGGCTAACTTCATATTAGCAATAGTTAATCAAACTTATATTTCTTTTATTTTGGTAATGGTATGTATTACCAGAAAACTTACAAGACTTCATCTATACCCTGCTAACATATAAGATGAGGTAAAAAAACAATAATGCTAACATGCAAGATGAGGTAAAAATCAGATTGCGTTTGGATTAGTGAAATTAGAAGATTTATAAAGAACAAAAGTAGTCAAAACTATTATGTTGTGATATTCTAAGAGGTTATTGTTAGCGATAAAGCAACTATGAAATTGTAATCTCGATATAAAGTTTGATCCCAAATGGAAACGAAGAGATGTAGGCAATGCATGAAAGGGAGAAGCAAAGAATATTCAACTTTATGCTTAATTTATTATTAATTTTATACACACAATCAATTTTATTTAACTTTATCAATATTTAACAGGTACTATAATAAAATAAATCGAGTTAAAAAAAACGTGCTAAATTAAATGTCATAATTTATTATATTACAACAATTATGTATACCTAAACATAGGGTATAAGAACAATACAATGATAATTTAAGTTATCACTACTAGAAAACCGATATACCACCGACTGATCATTCCGTCGGACACCGATGATAGTCATCACAAACGATAATTTGTCACTAAAGTTCCATCAGCTATGAGGTTGTCTAGATTTCCAACGGATTAGTAACAAACTACTAAATGATCTAAAAAACGTTTGTGTGAGCTTTTCTTGCTGCAGATTTGGTCCAGTCACTTCTACGATATATAATGGATTAAACACTACCACCATCCACCACCACCCATTGTCCACCACCAGGGCC
The DNA here is from genome assembly GCA_025506505.1 of Flaveria sonorensis. NCBI lineage: Eukaryota > Viridiplantae > Streptophyta > Magnoliopsida > Asterales > Asteraceae > Flaveria > Flaveria sonorensis. The sequence goes on along the minus strand of CM046428.1, from coordinate 6,631,833 downwards.
GGCTCTATAATGTAATTTGTGACGTCACAGGCTTGGGGCCCCCTAAAATTAAGAGCCCTCATTTTTAAAAGAAATTATAGAGAGTTTTTGTATTTTGTGGGTCAATGGAATTTTGAAACGGAAATAATACTTGATAGTTGAGTCTCGATGAAATTTTTGATGATTTGATATGTTATTGAAGAAACACAGGCACACAATTCACAAAGCAAACGACCCTTGCTAAGTTCCTTCCTTTTCGATCAATCTGATCGACATCGGCTAACCCTTTTTGTCTCGTTTTTGTTCAAAGAAATCAACTATTAAGGAGTCATTGTTAGTATATCAAATTTTCTTTGATTTATTGCTTTTGTTTAAAGAAATTTGATTAGATTGCTTTTTTTTAGATTGTGTTTTACAAAAAGGCCTCATTTTTTAGTTCGATTGGGGCCCCCAAAGACGTTGAGCCGATCCTGTCCACCACCACCACCACCGTCCACCGCCACCACCACCCACCGTCCACCACCACCCACCACCACTATCTGTACATCACCACTAGTTTATTTTAGCAGTTTACAGACGTTAAAAAACATCATTCTTCTTCTTGCAAACTGCAAAGGTTTTATCCAACTCTTCTTCTACAAATGTTTACAGATGTGATTCGCAGACTATAAACATTTTACTTCATATATATGTATTTACTTTTATTCAATATTTATTCTTTAGACTTGTCAGGATTTTTTAAAGTTATCTTTTTTATGCTTATAATTTATTCTTAGTTTTAGATGCTCGATTGATTTCATAGGCCAAATAAAATATTATATAAATTTAATGGTTGGTATTTTATTCTTTCACAAAACTTGAAATTAGGCATCTAAGGGCACCAATGTTATATATCCTTCTATCATAAAGAAAACTTTAACCATATATATATATATATATATATATATATATATATATATATATATATATATATATATATATATATATATATATATATATATATATATATATATATATATAAAGTGTGTTTTAATAAAAGATTTATTTTTTTGAAAAAAGTGTGTATTAATAAAAAGTTCTAGTATCATCTTGTTCAAATATTTCTTTTTTAATTTGGTAATAAAATAAATAATAACATTATTATTTACTATAAATATTTATTAGAAGAGAGAAGGAAAAATAAACAAGAAGGTCTATAATTTTGACAAGAAATCTAAGATCTTTATTTATTATATATAAAAAATAAAAAATAGAAGATTAAACTTTTTTTATATCACATCTTATCTTATACTATAATACTACATAACATGATCCAAATAAAAAACACACATATGTTTTTCTTTATTATTATTATCTTTTATTTCATTTAAAATAATAAAACAATTTGATATATAATTAGCAAGCTTCGTATATATTTAACTAGGTTATTACCCGTGTGTTACACGGTTGATTTAAACAATAACATGTTTAGTTAATTGACGAAACAATATAATTATCATAAATAACAAAAAACATTACTTTTGATGGTTAATAATAGAAATACAATTACATTGAGAGAAAAAAATCTTATATATCTCTAAAAATCTCTTTGTGCAACACATTTCTTGTCTCCTTGGTAAGTTTAGCGTCCTTATTTAATATTAGTAATTTGACACCATCTCTACATTTTACTCTTGATAATATAATATATATAACTGTCCATTAGTAAAAACCGGTTCTTCTAAATAAAGACCAGTTTTGAATAATGATTGTCATTGTCTCTTGTAATTGTCATCGTAAAATAAACAGAAAGTGAAAATTGTCTCCTACGAACCTAAAAGGGATCTTTTTATCAGATAGTAGAAGATTAATTTTTTTTAAAAATGTTCTAGTACCAATATTACTTTCAAATATTATTTCATCTTCAATAACATGTTTTTTAAAGGTTATGACTTGTAGGTAAGTACCATTACAAATACAATTTTGTCGGTCAGTATTATATATATGGATTACCGGAACAACAACTTTCATTGCGAACCTGTGATTTGACAACTTTCAGTACGAACATCTGATTTAACAATCCTGATATTTAAAACCAAGTCTAATATATTCAATCATCACATAAGAATTTATACCTTTATTTGGCAAATAGGAAGGATCATAAACAAAAAACTTGCACTTAGCTGTTTCACCCTTTGAAGTAAAATCACAAACATTTCATTCTTCACTAAACTCAACCTTATATTTTTTAAAATTTTATTGATCGTTATATAACCTTTGAAATGACAAAATGATTAATTTTATTTGTTTTTTGCCATGACGTGTTTTCCTACCAACTAAGACAATCATAATCTCACCCTTTTAGTAATATCTAATATTAAAAAAATAAATAAATACACCAAAAAGTTATTATAATTCATGATAACCAGCCCACTGGTTGTTGTCTACTTTACAAATTGCATACCCTTGGTAAAAACTTTAGTTGATGTTTTATTTCAGCAATTAAATCGTTCACTATTTAATGGTTTATAGAAATTTCTTGACTTAAACTTATACCTTACTTTCAAACAAAATCTGCAAAGAACACACGATCTATGACACGTATAATGACACTACAGTCTCGACTGAAAAAATACATCCAAATCTTAACAACAATAAACATTGAAAAAATACACATTAAGAACATTTCATTAAATGACTAATGACTAAATTCAATAGTAGATGCCAATAAACATAAAAAACTACAAACTAAAAACAAAATAAAACAAGTAATGACTATATTCTCATTTCTTAGCACCCTTTTTCTAGAACTTATTAGTATCATCAACGCCTTGCCTCTATTCCAGAAATTGAACATTCAACAGTCCAAAAAAATGAAACTTTAGCAAAAAAAAACCCCTGGTACTATAGCACCCCCCTTAAAGAACAAACCGAAGATAGCTAAAGAAAATCCAAAACAAACTAACCTCACAGGCACAATCTGCAATAGGACCTTAATTAGCAAACGACTCCCTTAAACCTGCACAAAGAAAAGAGCAAATCCATTCTAAATTCGATTGCAAGAAACAATCTTCATGCAGATAGAAACACAAAAAGCAAGACTGCATACTCAGGTCGGAACGATCAAAAACAACAAATATGAAGCAAAAAAAAACGTAGTGGAAAAACATTAAAAACCAAACGAAGGACAATGCATCAACGGAAAGGCACTAAAAAGCAGATGTCATCTGCAGGAAAAAGGAGGGGGGTTAAAACCAATCAATACTCAAACCCATGCAACGCAGAAATAAGCAACACCTAAACCAATTGAACCAATCACAAAACAATAAACATTAGTGAGAGAAATTGGCAATAAACAAAGTATATGCGGTATAAGGAATAAAAAATTAGACCAGTAAGCACCTGCAACGCACGTGCCACTATTCATTACAACTTCCCTATTAAGTATAGCTAAATATGACAATATTTAAATAATAATGTAATTCTTCACCCATGAATTACCTTGGTGGTGTATGAAGAAGGTAATCACATGTGAGTCCTGTTAAAAACAATGTTTTATGTTGATGATGTCCTAGTGTAATCATAAAAGTAAGGAATACCACATAATGATCACGATACTTAAATTTTAATCCTCCAATTCTTGATCTACCCCCTGTGCTGCAGCTAACCTTTGATGTTTGGTGGAATCTTTATGCTCTAACTCAATGCAAACTTGAAGGTTAAAGTCATAAACAACTAAAGTTGATTTATCTAATTTCATACTTGCATATCTAAGAGTGCACATCTAAGAGTATAGGACTGTTTGGGCTAGTAGTCCTAATAGGTGTTGGTGAAAACAATATAGCTCGCCTATGTTGGCAAAAATTTTCCTCTAATAAGAGCATTTTTAAAACATCTTTTAATAACCACTTCAAAACAAAATAGAACATAATCATAAAAGAGACGAGTAAATGAAGTAAAACCAGCTTTCATATGCAAAGCACCCTAACTTCAATACCTGAAAATTATGAAGATGTTGGTTAGGGAACATTAACGTACAAAATAATACATTCTAACTGTTAATTTATTTTAACCTTGAACATTATGTTTTCATAAATTCACCAAACTATATAATGCATGAACAAAAGTTACGATATGCTTTCAAAAGCTGCTAACCTTAGAAGTTTGGATTATCTTGGTTTTCTCTTAAAGTCAGCTAGTGAATTGGCACATTGGCTGCGATCCATTTGTAAGAACACTACTGAAAATTAATCAATATATCATAAGGTCATGATCCATGAAAATCTAACACCTTATGTTTTTTTAATGTTGAAATAAGAGCTGAAAATTAGTGACAGATTTGTGTACGCTAAACAAATATGTTGAAATTAACTAAATAACAATTAAGTCAAACTCATTACCACCTGAATATTCATCGGCTACCAACTTCGAATGAAAGTTATATTGCCTTAGGATCCTCTTTGACCCATTATACAACTTGCTTAAACAACTATATTTACATCCTGTATATATATTCTTGAACCAGAAAAAGGTAAAATAATCATTATGCTAAATACATACTTGCTTCAGGATCATCAAGAACCATATCATACGTGGATATTATAGTAGACTTGAAAAAAGTTACCTTCTTTAGGATCATCAAGAACCATATCATAAATGGATATTATAGTAGACTTGAAATACGTTAGTAATCACTTTCAAAAGATCAAAACTTATGTTAGTTTGAAAATAAAAGACATTATTTTGACCGATCAAAGCCAAGTTAAAGCTATTTTCTTAAACTGTGGAGTAAATTGAAGTTCATATATTATCGAAAGTCCAAAAAGCATGCCATAGATCTACCAAAAAGTATACATGAATGAATGAAATCAAAATGATAAATCAGGCTAAAAAGGCATGTTATGCACCTTTTATAGATCAGTTTTAAAATCTAAAAAATAAAGCACTTGCAGCATCAAAGAATCATTGAAACATAATGTTCTATTACCTTTGATATTGAAAAGTATGTAGCAAGCTTGTTAATTTGTTTCAACCATCGATTCAATTGCTTTTGGTAACATCAAGTTCTCCATAACAGCAACAATTAGCAACATACAGCAGTTCAATCTGAAATCCAAAAAACATGACCTAAGAAAACCCATTCATAAACCAATCTAAGGGACTCATCACAAAGGCTAACTTCAGCCTACTAACAAATAAGTGTGATAAAACATATGCAACAGGGTGTTTAACAAATCTGTAAGCAAAAATAATCTCAATCAAAATCAACATGCACATTATAATCATAATCAAATCTAAAAACAAAATCAATGATGAAAATATGATTGGCAACCAAAGATAAAACACACAAACGATTAAAACGAAATCAAAGTTTAGCCTCATTGACGAAGATAATGAAAAGGAAAAGAGTAGATGTCGATTCAGATAGAGAGTTGTGGTTCAGGAAGAAGATTGAAAGATTTAAGGAAGAAGCTAACCTGGTGTTCGATTATTGGGTCGATAGGGAGTTTCTGGTGTTCAACGAAGGGTGATTTTGATCTAGGGTTTGTGTTTAGCAAGAAGAAAATGGGAACTGTGAAGGGAGCAACCGGGTAGTATCCAACCTGATAAGATCCGATTGAAAGTTAAAAACGGGTCAAGAATTTTTAGGCGGGATTTCGAAGTAGAAGTGTGGTAAGAGGATGACACGTGGCAAATACATGGTGTAAGAGATGGACATGTGGCTCTAAAAATTTTGTTTTATTATAGTTTATAGATTTGAATTATTAAGTTGGAAAGACAATAACATCTATTAGAAAACTTACCAAAACATATACTAGTAGTCTAGTATTAAAACTTTAATATTTTATAGTCAGAAAAAAGTATAACCGAATTTTCTGCAACACAAAACTTAGTTACTGTCTGGTTTCGTTATTATTATTTTTAAAACGATTAACTCATAACTTTTTAAAAAGACTCTAAACTAAGACTACAACCATTTAACTCACACCAACATCCATCATGGGATTAGCACTTTCAAGTCTCAACCATTTAATAATTTTCAAAAATAAAAGTTTTTTTACGCTTCATGATTTTTATTTGAACAACGTTTGGAACTACCTCCAATATCCAAAAGAGTCTTCCTAAGATGGAATTTCAACCGTTCATAATGATTTTGGCACTCCAGGTCTGGCTCACCAAAAAATATCATCAAGAAAGAAACTCACTACCGTAAGAAAACCCCTTGAGTCAAGTATCAAATCTGAGACCTAAAACATCCCAAGCTCTGATTATCACACTCGTACCGTTAAACATTATATAACTTTATATGTAGTACTAGCTTTAGTAAACCCCTGTATTACACGGGTTAACAAATAAAATATTAAATTGAATAAAAAATATAAAACGATATACTAAGACATGATATTATTGGAATTCCGTATGAGTAATAACTATGACTAATAAAACAATAATATGAACTTTTATTTTTTTTTTGTTTTTTTCAAAAATAAATTAAACATTTTGTTTCAAAATAACATTTTAAAAAAGTTTCATTTTTAAAAATGTCCTTGCTATAACTTCCTATTTTAATTATTTTTGTTTTATAAAAAATTTACTTTAGAAAACCAATTTTAAAATATTACATAAAAATTGTTTGATTTAAAAAAAAAAGTCTTTTTATAAAAAAACTATTTCTATAGAACTAACATTAATAAAATAATATATTTTTTAATTTATTAAAAAACTAATTATAATATAAAAATAAATAATATTATTAATAACTAATATAGTTATTTTGAGAAAGAAGCAAGAAAAATTTGATAAAAATAAATAGGATGCTGACACGTGACACATACATTTATTATTTGGTTAAAACAGTGAGATTATTGCGTGTAGCCGTGTGTGTGTGTGTATATATATATATATATATATATATATATATATATATATATATATATATATATATATATATATATATATATATATATATGTAGTATCTCCCCCTCTTTACTCTCTCCGCTTTTCTACTTGATTTCAATCTGCAGGATCTGTGTCGTCGTGTAGGGTTCATCATCTTGTCCATTAATTCTCAGAATTCATTACACACAAACGATACATAGGTAAACCCAATTTCAACCTCCCTGTTCTTAGCTCCTCCAATGTTGATGTTCTCAGAATTCATTGCACACAACTTACAAATACTTCCCCCTAAATTCAAATCTTTTACAACACCCAAATGTGTTGTTCGATTTCGTGTTGCAGATCTAATCCAAACAGATGGGTTCTCTTCTGTTTCTTGATTAGATTCTTAGTCATGAAGTTATTGAATTTTGTGAAATTTCTTGAAAAAGTATGAATCTTTCAGTATGAACCAGATGAATTGAAATGATGATGCTTTGTTTTTCAGCTAAATTAGAGTTGGTTTATTTGGAATATTGTGCTTTTTCATCTTTTTTGGTATCAATATTCAGATGAACAAAAGTAGCCAGTGTTTGGGTGCAATGGTGATCAAAGAATATTGTTACTTTCCTCTGTTTTATTCTGAAAAAAGTAAAATAAAGAAAACTGTGAGTTAAAAGTGTTAAACCATACAGTATTGTTTCTCTCTCTTCTTCACTCACTGGGTACAATCATAAGGCTACTTTTAACCATAATTCATAAAACTGGACCCAATATTTTGACTAGTATTGCCGGCAGTTACAAATACTTGCCACCAGAATTTGACAAACTTTCTTGATTTGTTCACATATGCCATCAGATCTGCAATAGTTTCTGTGTTTTCTTTTTTTAAATATTGTTCTTTATTTTGACTTTTGAGTTTTGTTCTATAAATCATCAAGATCTGTCTTTTAAAATCAGATTACAGTTTCATCTTCAGCTGTCTCTGAATTGGGTTTGTCTCAAAAAATCTTGCTTGTTTACTTTAATAATCTTGAGGAACTTATGGCAATTAAGTTGAATCTTTGGCTTTAATCAATAGAATTTGCAGAATTTGCTTGTTGGGTATATGTTATTGCATATTTTCTTACAAGTTTTGAACTTTGATTGACAGATTCTGGATTAGTTTGTGGGGGCAAGAGATGAAGTTTAAAGATGATAATAAGACTGGAAGACAACCTGAAAAAAGTTCAAGGGTGGTGCCCATAGGGATTATGTTTGTGGTGCTATGTGGGCTCTCATTTTATCTTGGTGGGATCTTTTGTTCTGAAAAGAACAGATTTTCTACTGATCAGGTTTCTAAACCAGTTGACTCTGCAGTAGAACCTACCGTGTCTGGCCCGGTTCAGGTGAAATCGGTTTCCTTTCCCGAATGCAGTGCTGATTTACAGGACTATACGCCCTGCACAGATCCTAAGGTACACGCTTTTGCGAGTGTTTTTCTGTTGCTGGCCCGATTGTTTTTCATTTGTGAGAGTGTTCACTTTGATTGATTGTGTATGCAATTCAATTGCTTTTGATATAGATGAACTGTTTTTGTAATTACTAATTGTGAAAGACGTGTTTGGGAAAAACAATTGTGAAAAACATCTCTGAACTAAGATTGAAGTTGAAAGAATCTTTATCAATTGACAAGAAGGATGTGCTGCTTTGCTAGATTAAGTGTATAAATTGTTTTATTTCCATTAATTATCTCTTGAGCTTGCTGGTGTATATAATTATAAATTTTGTTTGTTTGTTTTTGTGGGTAATAGCGATTAATGCAATTGTTTATGTTGAACAGAGATGGATGAAATACGGGCGACACAGACTTACATTTATGGAGCGCCATTGCCCGCCTGTATTTGATAGGAAGGAGTGTTTGATACCGCCACCTGATGGCTACAAGGAGCCTATCAGATGGCCAAAGAGCAGAGATGAATGTTGGTACAGGTAAATTTCCAATCTTTTGTATTTTTTTCTGTAAATCTTGGATCAAGAATTCGAGGTGGGCTTTGACCCAATCCTCTTCTACTAACATTTTATATTGATCATGTTGAGATAAAATACAACCCAGATTGACCCATTCATAAATATATTATTCATAATTATCACTTCTAGACAAGCTGTCATCTCTTTGCCTAACATTTTCATATTTAAAACTCTAGAAATGTCCCATATGACTGGATCAACAAACAGAAGTCAAACCAGCATTGGCTTAGGAAAGAAGGAGAAAAATTCTACTTTCCAGGTGGTGGTACTATGTTCCCCAATGGCGTAAGTGCGTACGTTGATTTAATGCAAGATCTAATTCCAGGAATGAAAGATGGAACCATTCGTACCGCCATTGACACTGGTTGTGGGGTTAGTTCTCCAAATTACTTTTTTGAACCTCAAACAAACTGATTAATTTCTAGTACTATTAAACTCAATTTTTGAAAGTTTAAATTTACAGGTTGCTAGTTGGGGTGGTGACTTGCTTGATCGTCGCATCCTGACCCTTTCTCTTGCTCCCAGAGATAACCACGAGGCTCAAGTCCAATTCGCTTTAGAACGTGGGATTCCAGCAATTCTTGGAATCATATCTACACAACGTCTTCCATTCCCATCAAATGCATTTGATATGGCTCATTGCTCACGTTGCCTCATCCCGTGGACAGAATTTGGTACTTTTCTCAAATATCTCATACGATCAATGTCTGTTGGTTTCAGGCCCAAGATCACACACAAAAACAAATGGAATTTTACTGCTTTAACTTGCTCACTTTATAAAAATAAATTACAGACTCTTAAATAGGATAAAAACACAACTAAGACCACTACTCCACTAACCATTAAATCCTTAACATCCTAAAAACTTGCATCCTATACTCCACTACTTAGAATCATTAAAAATGAAAACTTGCTACATAATTTAAATAACACATGACTCAAATATTAGACCCATGACCCGACTTGACCCGATCAAGATTAACCCAACAATGTCAACATAAAGGTGGCAAGATAGGCAGGTCAAATGGGTCATGTTGGCTGGGTCAAAAGGGATCAGGACGTGCAGGTGCCATAAGGGGTCTAATGGGTTCGAGTCAAAATTTGTCATTTTAGTACTGGATGAAAGCAGTTGGATCAGCTTAGCATCATGCTTATGTTAAAATTTTGTAAAAAATTAATGCTTCAAATACAGTCATAAAAACTATATTATTACATAAAATAATCGAAGTTTGAATTTTATTTCAGCTAAATTCTCTGATTTGACCCGTTTGAAATGGAACACAACCTAAATTTACCCGTTTATAAGTAAACGAATCATGATCCACACCTCTATGTTATTTTATAGAAACAGATGAAAGACATTCCCAGTCAAGTGTTTTACGTAGTAATCTTGATTGATTTCTTGAATGACATTTTCAGGTGGAATCTACCTTCTAGAAGTACACCGGATCCTAAGGCCCGGAGGCTTTTGGGTCCTCTCGGGTCCACCAATAAACTATGAGAAACGATGGAGAGGTTGGAACACAACAATAGAAGACCAAAAGTCGGATTACGAGAAACTAGAACAACTTTTAACTTCAATGTGCTTCAAGTTATATAACAAGAAAGATGACATAGCAGTTTGGCAAAAATTATCAGATAACAACTGTTACAAACAGCTTGATGCACCAGATAACTACCCGACAAAATGTGATGACGGGATGGAGCCTGATTCCGCGTGGTACACCCCGTTGAGACCGTGTGTGGTCGTGCCCAACTTAGACCATAAGAAACTGAGCTTGCAGTCAGTCCCAAAATGGCCTGAAAGATTACATGAGGCCCCGGACCGAATTAGGGATGTTAAAGGTAGCAGTGCTGGTGACTTTAACCGCGATGATAATAAGTGGAAAAGTAGAGTGAAGCATTACAAAACATTGCTTCCGGATTTTGGGACTGATAAGATACGAAATGTGATGGATATGAATACGCGTTATGGAGGGTTTGCTGCTAATGTGATTGATGATCCGATTTGGGTGATGAATGTTGTTTCATCTTATGCTCCTAATACACTTCCTGTGGTATATGATAGGGGCTTAATCGGAACCTATCATGATTGGTAAGACAAACACATAGTTATATATACTATATATGATCATGATTTAAAGCGCGATAAAAGCTCCGATCTCATGTTTTTTTCTATACGGATTTTAACTCGTTTGATTTCTTGCTAGGTGTGAGGCGTTCTCTACGTATCCTAGAACATATGATCTTCTTCATGTAGACGGCCTCTTTACATTGGAAAGCCATAGGTAATTGTGTTACTTTAAAGTTAATTACACTAGTAACAAAATCTTGAAAGTTTTCATTTTTAACATATGAATTTGATTGTAGGTGTGAGATGAAATATGTGTTGCTGGAGATGGATCGGATATTGAGACCAAACGCGTATGCATTAATCAGGGAATCAAGCTATTTTGTAGATGGGATTGCTACAATTGCTAAAGGATTGAGATGGGATTGTCATGTAGAAGACACTGAAGATGTAAATAACAAAGAAAAGATTTTGATTTGCAAGAAAAAGCTTTGGTATTTACAGCAAGACTCATAGCAAGAACAAAGATTAGTCATTTTTTATCTCAAGAAACCAGCATAAAGTTAAATTAAAGAATCATCAAGTTGGTGTTTCATAAATATATATACAATGAGATGTACAATACAAAACCAATTTAAGTAAAGAACTGTGAGAACCACATAAATACTTATACATACTACTTATTTGTGATGCATAAGATGGTTTTTTAATCACCTTGGCTACATGTGATTAGTTTTTATGCACTGCACTCAAGTGCTTGTGTGGTTCTTGCAGTTCTGTAATTAAGTTTGGTTATGTATTTATATATACATGTAAGAGTTTTCCTAAAAGGAAGCTTAGTTGGTCATAAATCTAAAATTAAACTGGTATAGATATGTTTGTTGATTTTGATTACATTTTTGTAACAAGAACCAGACGTGCTTTGTGTCTCTTGCCTTTGTTCTTGAAGCTGGTTATTTGTAAGTTCAAGTTCTTATTGTATTTAATTGGTTTTGCTCTGCTGTTTTATGTTTGTGTCTGTTGTTGCCAAAACAAGTCTTATTTGTATGTGATGATCTATATTTTTCACTTGGTATTGATTTAAGTGATTTATATGGGAACACGCAAAGGACCGGTAACTGTCATTGTTATATCGATGTTGTTTATGAGCCGCCAAGCATCATTTTTAGGGAGTAGTTTTAACTTGTCAGATGTTGATGTTAACCTTTGTGGCTTAGCTTTGGGATGTGACTTCATATGTTAGCAAATATATGTTCATGTAAAATGTACTACAAACAAATTGCAACGCTCACACCTTTTATAGTTTACCAAAGAAGAAATGTGTTGAGGGTAGTAGGCATAGTAATATCATTATGTAAGATATCATGGAATTAAGTCATGTAAGTGTCACATCATTAAAAAGTTTTATTTGCTACTGATCACCAAGCAGTTATTCATCAATCATATAAATCCGAAACAACTTCTAGTATGTACTTGTCAACTCCACAAGAGGGGGGTGCACCCTTAGAACCCTCTTGGTCTAGACGGTTTCACCCCCATAAACCATCAAGTTTGTAGGTGCTAGAAATAAAAATAGTCTTGTACAATCATGTATCCCACTCCTATTAACTTCTTATAATGTTTATTCTTCTGACTAAGCTAAATAATATTGATAACGAGCAAAGTTACCCATGCTTCATGGTGGGACCATACGATGACATTTATATGATTAGTAACATGTTTACTGATAGAATTTGACTGAATAACTTATTCTCATTGATGTATAATATTTATAGATACAATATTACAATCTAGTACCTCCACTAAACTATAATGACAATAATGACATAAACTTTCATAAACTTTCCTAGTCTAATATACCCCTTCAGTCTAAGGAGGAGGATCACGGATGCTTAGACTGGATCGGAAGTCGGTGAACAAAACTCTCAGTAAACCCTTTGTAAAGATATCAGCCAGCTGGTAGCGAGATGGGACATGGAGTATACGGACCAGACCCCGTTGAACCTTCTCTCGAACAAAATGAAGATCGATCTCAATATGCTTAGTGCGTTGATGTTGAATGGGGTTGCCAGACATATAGATAGCACTAACATTGTCACAGTAGACGAGGGAAGTATGTCTAGGTGGACAGGCTAACTCGAGCATCAGGTTGCGAATCCAACAAAGTTCCGCGACCACATTGGCAACGCCCCGGTATTCAGCCTCTGCACTTGACCGGGAGATAGTGGTCTGCCGCTTGGAGGACCATGAAATCAAATTGTCTCCCAAATAAACACAGTAACCCGAAGTCGAGCGACGGGTGTCTGGGCATCCAGCCCAATCAGCATCGGTGTAGGAAATTAGTGTAGCAGGTGAACTAGGATGCATGAACAGCCCCATGTGGCTGGTTCCTTTGATATAACGTAAAATGCCCTTAAGAGCGTTCATATGGCCGGTTCGCGGTGCATGCATATGCATACATATATGGAGAGCCCCGGCAAGGCTCCGATAGGTAGTGGGATCAGCGATCAGGTCACCATCGTTGGTGCTTAACTTGTCGGCACTGTCGACAGGAGTCTGCACTGGGTTGCAGTCAGTCATTTTAGCCCGTGTAAGAATATCCAAAGCATACTTTGATTGTGATAAAAATAACCCATATGCATTACGAGTAACCGAGATACCCAAAAAATAGCTCAAGGGACCAAGATCTTTCATTGCAAACTCGGATGAAAGTTGAGTTAGTAAATGTTGTTTCAGAACCGTAGAGGAGGTGGTTAGAATTATGTCGTCGACATACAGAAGAAGGTAAGCTGTATCCTGACCATGCTTGTAGATAAAAAGAGAATAATCACATGTACTTTGTTTAAACCCCAAGGTTGTGACGAAATCGGTGAACCATTGATACCAGGCACGAGGGGCCTGTTTCAAACCATAGAGAGACTTTTTCAGCCGACAAATGTGATGTGGTAAAGAGGGATCCCGAAAACTAATGGGCTGGTGCATGTACACTGTCTCCGATAGATGTCCATGTAAAAAAGCATTTTTGATGTCGAGTTGATTTATCTCCCACCTGTGAAATAAAGCAATACTTAAGACTGTTCTGATCGTGGCTGGTTTAACCACGGGACTGAAAGTTTCACCGCAGTCCACACCGACCTGTTGAGACCTGCCATCACAAACTAAGCGTGCCTTATAACGCTCAAGTGAACCATCAGATTTAGTTTTGTGCTTAAAAATCCACATACATCGGATAATATTCATGTCAGGATGACGTGGTACCAAATCCCAAGTATTATTTTCGATAAGAGCATTAAACTCATCTGTCATAGCATGGTTCCTGTCACACCCCAACCTTAACGGCGGAAACGTCGAGATGTGAGGGTCAAGATTGTTCACAGCCACATAACACTACCATAAATTGTAAATATAAAAATTCATAAGTTGAAATGAACATTACAACCAAATGTCTCAACAAAAGAAAAAAATAAACAAAGTTCAACTTTCAAGTTTCAAGATATTTTATTTAGTTTTCCTAGGTCCAAATCCTAGGTGTAAGCATGCTTCAAAAGATAATCATCAACCTTGTGCATTTCCTGAAACATGTTAAAAATAAAGGGTCAACTTTAAAAGTTGGTGAGTTTCCATGGGTTAGGCATACATATATATATATAAAAGTTTACAAGTAGCAATTCATGTCAATGGTTACGAATAAAGCAAGTTTATAGATAACATATAGCTACAATCAAACCTTGACCAAGAATATCATTTACAAGTTTAACGATTAGCTAAGTGTACTTGGTTCCCATGATGAACAAGTATACGTCATCAGGAGCCGGCAATAACCTCGGCTTTAGCACCAAATAGGCTTGTCAGGCCCATAGATCTATGACGTCGCCAGGCTAGCAATAGTTAATGATTGTCAACATATAATGTTCATCATATAAGGCTCACAATATTACAAATAACCATGACAAAAGTAAAGATGAATTGCATGTGCGTTTACAAGTATCAAGATGTTTACAAGTACAAGTTTATATAGTTAACATGTTTCACCCCAAAAGGTGTGAAATAAAGTAAAAGAGGGGCATGGAAAAACTCACATGATATATATATAAATAGGATGATAACAAGAAATAAACGGTGCTCCAACGATTCCTTTTTCAAGTTACCTAACGTATATATTTCAAGGTTAAGATTAAAGGTAATATTAACAATTAAACGTAAACTAGGGTTTCAATAGAATTTGGGGTTTAAGGTTAGCTAATGAAATTAAATATATTTTAATCCATGAAAAGAAATATACCATTTAGGTAATTTAATATGGAGAAAAGAAATTAAATTTTTTATAATAATTTATAAAGTTTAAATATATGATGTAAATAGATTTTTTTATAATTATTTAAAATAACATGATTAAACAATAATTTAACGTATTGGCCAATAATAATTTATTAATTTAAACTATTATTTAAAATCCATTTTATAAGAAATAATCCAAAAATAACCTTTGTTAAAATGTTTTATAAAATAATATTTAATTATTTAAATTTAAAAATTTACAGAAAAAATTTGGTGTCCTTAAAAATATTTAAAGTTTACAAGAATAATTTTTATAATTATTAAAAATTTTCCATAATTTATTTAAAGGCTGAAAAGCCCTAAAAAAATGTTTGAGGGTGCCCGGGTTCGAACCCGGGACCTCAAGAATGATATAAGAGTGATTTACCATTAGGCTAGGACGCCTATGCCTGACAGAAAGTGAGTTTTAATTCTTAAATCACAAATTCAAAGAAACCCCCAAACCATATGAACCCTAGATTCGATTTCAACCTAATTGAACATGAAATCGAATATGATCCTGTAATAAACATAGGGTTTTGATCCTCAAGGAAAACCGAGTATGTGTGTGTGTTTAATTACCCGACAGATGTTAGAAATCGATGCTACAAGTCGAAGAACAGTCGCAACCAAGGTTGGGTAGTGTTCGTGATGCAAACGTTGATATTATCCAAATTCGTTGCACAGGAAGCTTCCAAGGATCTTGATGAACGAAAGCTCTCTGTCAATTTCAGTTAATATCGACAGAATGGTGATGAACACTAGCGTTGTAGTCGCGATGAAGAGAGGGAATTATTCGAGTGGTTCCAGTGTGTTTTAGGTGGAATTGAGTTCGATAGTAGCTTAGGATTAGTTAAACGTTCGATTATGATACATTTAATTTGATTATTATTGAGTTTTAATGTTCGAACGGCTCTATGATTAAAAGCTTCGGTTATTCAAACCGATTGGGTTCATAACCGACGTTTAAACGCAATTAAGGTGCGTGTTCAAGTTCGAAACGTGTTCACGAATCGATTTGGAACGGTTTTTGGGTTGAAATCCGAAGAATTTTGGGGTTTTGAACCTTGCCGGAGTCGGCCGGAGGGTGCCGGAAAGTGTCGCCGGAAATACGGGGAAAGATGCGGAGGGGGTTTGGGTTTCGATTAATTGCAGTTTTAGTCCCTGCAGTTTTCGAATTAATATTTTATGTTTAAAACTTCATTTAAAGTTTCCAATTTGTCACAAATACCCCCTGAACTTAATTAACCTTAAGTTTTAAATGTTTTTATAACTTATTAAATGTTTAACTTTTATAAATTATTAATTTTTATTATAATTATTATTTTTATTTTATTTTGACTATTATTATTATTTTTTATTATTATTATTATTTTAATAAATTAATTTATTAACTTCAAAATGAACTAAGAAACAAACATAAACAAGCCTTCAAATTCATAAATGACATAAATGGTCCTTAAAAGAACATAACAGGGTTAACTATTAATTAACAAAACCACGAAAGGTTACAGTCTCCCCAACTTTTAAGAATTTCGTCCCGAAATTAAGAATGAACTAAACAAACAAATACGGATATTTCTTCTTCATATGCTCCTCACGCTCCCAAGTAAACTCAGGCCCCGCTTATTCTCCCAACGAACCTTGACGATTGGGGTAGTAGTGGTCCTAGTCTTCTTCATAATGCGGTCCATGACTTCAACGGGTTTCTCAACAAAATGTAATGACTCGTCGATCTGGATGTCATCTAATGGGACATACAGACTTTCATCAGCCAAACATTTTCTCAAATTTGAGACATGGAAAACAGGATAACCCCGCTAAGATCGGAAGGTAGTTCCAGTTTATAAGCCACTTTCCCAATCCTTTTCAGGATCTTGAAAGGTCCTACAAATCGTGGAGCTAATTTACCCTTTCTTCCCAAAGCGAACGACTCCCTTCCATGGTGAGACTTTAAGAAGAACCATATCCCCAACTTGGAATTCCAACGGCTTGCGTCGTTTATCGGCATAACTTTTTTGTCGACTTCTAGCCACTTCAAGGTTCTTGCGAATCATGGAGACCTTATCGGTTGTTTCTTGTATGAGCTCAGGACCAGTGATGAAATTTTCACCAATGTCAGTCCAGCAGATCGGGGAACGACATTTACGACCATAAAGCGCTTCGAAAGGGCCATCTTGATACTCGAGTGGTAACTATTATTATACGAAAATTCCGCGAGAGGTAAATGCGTATCCCAGTCACCACCAAAGTCAAGGACACAAAGACGTAGCAAATCCTCTAGGGTTTGAATGGTTCGCTCGGTTTGACCATCCGTTTGAGGATGGTAAGCCGTGCTTAAATCCAGTTGAGTACCCAAAAGTTCTTGCATAGACGACCAAAAGTGCGAAGTGAAACGAGCATCTCGGTCGGATATGATATGCAAAGGTACGCCATGACGACTCACAATCTCATCAATGTATATACGAGCTAACCTTGACGTTTTGTAGTGTCACGTATGGGTATGAAATGTGCCGACTTGGTCAATCGGTCAACGATCACCCATATGCTATCATGACCACGAGAGGTGCGAGGTAGTTTGGTTATGAAGTCCATGGATATGTGTTCCCATTTCCACATGGGGATCTCGGGTTGTTCAAGCAATCCACTAGGACGTTGATGTTCAGCTTTAACCTTCGTACACGTAAGACACTTAGCTACGTAAGTTGCTATGTCTTTCTTCATTCCAGGCCACCAGTATTGACCACGCAGATCCATATACATCTTATCGGAACCAGGATGAATTGAGTAACGAGTTTGATGAGCTTCATTCATGATAAAGGTACGAAGATTATCACGGTTTGGAACCCAAATTCGATTCAAGAAATACATCAACCCATTGGCTTTCGTTTCTAGTTGAGCTCGAAGGTTGTACTCCAATTCCTCTCCCATTTTTCCTCCTTCTTGAACCGCTTGTTGAGCCTCCATGATACAAGTCTCGATGTCATTCTCAATCCTCAAATTTTGCAGCAGCACCGTAGTCTCGTTAACATCCAGACGAATCTCAGTATCAAATTCTCCCAAGGTATCAAACCATTGTCGTCGATCGCGAATTTCTTGAAACGAGACCATCTTATTATGAATCTTACGACTTAGTGCATCGGCTACGACATTTGCCTTTCCAGGGTGGTAACAAATGTCACAATCATAATCACTAATCAACTCAACCCAACGTCGTTGTCTCATGTTGAGATCCTTTTGATTGAAGACGTGTTGTAGGCTTTTTGATCGGTGTAAACTATACATTGCATCCCATAAAGGTAATGCCTCCAAATCTTTAAGGCAAAAACCACAGCACCAAGTTCAAGATCATGTGTCGTATAATTCACCTCATGGACCTTCAATTGTCTCGATGCATATGCTATGACCTTTCCTCGTTGCATGAGAACACAACCAAGGCCTTGTTTAGATGCATCACAATATACGGTGAAATCATCGTTTCCATCGGGAAGGGTCAAGATAGGAGCATTACACAACTTGTGCTTTAAGGATTCAAAGGCTTCCTCTTGTTCAGACCCCCATTCGAATGGTTTATTCTTTTGGGTCAAGGAAGTAAGCGGTTTCGCGATTCGAGAGAAGTTTGCAATGAAACGTCGATAATACCCAGCAAGACCAAGGAAAGAACGAACCTCGGTTGGAGTTGTGGGAACACACCAATTTTTCACAGCTTCCACCTTTGCAGGGTCAACGTGAATTCCTTGACTATTCACCACGTGTCCCAGAAATTGGACCTCCTCAAGCCAAAATTCGCACTTTGAGAACTTTGCGTATAGTTGTTCTTTCTTCAATAGCTCAAGAACTTGTCGCAGGTGATGTTCGTGATCGGTTTTGGACTTGGAGTAGATAAGTATGTCGTCAATAAAGACAATCACGAACTTGTCTAGATACGGCTTGCATACTCGATTCATGAGATCCATAAAGACAGCAGGAGCATTCGTTAAACCAAAGGGCATAACCATGAACTCATAGTGTCCATATCGGGTACGGAACGCAGTTTTTGGGATATCATCATCATGAACTCGTAATTGATGATAGCCAGAACGTAAGTCAATCTTTGAGAAAATAGCAGCTCCTTGAAGTTGGTCAAAAAGGTCATCGATGCGAGGAAGAGGGTAGCGGTTCTTGATGGTAAGTTTGTTAAGCTCACGATAATCGATGCACATACGAAATGATCCATCTTTCTTCTTCACGAACAGAACAGGTGCACCCCAAGGCGACGAGCTAGGATGGATAAAGCCCTTGTCGGACAGTTCTTGAAGTTGACTAGCCAGCTCTTGCATTTCTGACGGTGCAAGTCGATATGGTGATTTAGCCACAGGGTTCGCTCCCGGAATTAAATCGATCTTAAACTCGACTTCACGCACGGGAGGTAAACCGCTAAGGTCATCGGGAAACACTTCAGGAAAGTCTCGTACAATCGGGACATCCTTAAGATCATTCCCTTTGACTTTCGTGTTGACCACGTAAAGCCATGTAATTCTTGCTTAGACATTTTCGGGCTTGAGTACACGACATGAGTTTAGTCTTTTGGAGGATTTTTCATCGAACACTTTCAATGTATCCCCCGAATGTAAAGGAATTCGAATGCACTTCTCGAAACAAATAATTTCCGCATGATGTTTGGCTAGCCAATCCATGCCAATGATAACGTCAAAGCTTCCAAGTTTCATAGGAATAAGATCGATAAAGAACTCATGCTCGTTTAGGCTCAAAACGCAATCACGAATAATAACATCAACAGTGATGGGTTCTCCATCGGCGACTTCGACAGTAAGAGGTCTTTCTAATTTCGTATGTGGCTTAGCAAGTATAGGCTAAATTCTAACGAGACAAAACTCTTATCGGCTCTAGAGTCAAACAGAACGTAGGCATAAGAATTATTAATAAGAACATACCTGTTCAGTTTTAAAGACGTTTAACGATACAGGTAAAGCAACAAAAGAGCTTGGATCATAAAGTTGGGGTTGGATTTGACATACCGTTCACCACATCGTTGTTTGCTTGTGCTTGGTTTGCATTGATGTTGAAGGCACGTCCTGGGCTTGTGGTACGTTACCCGCAAGACGAGGGCATTGTGGGCGAAAATGACCAGGTTCCCCACAGTTGTAGCAAGCACGATTAGCAACTAACGCGGCATTGTTTGGTGCACGGTGACAAGTAGCCACCAAGTGTCCATACTTACCGCACAGTGTACAGATACGGCACGGGGTATTACCCGCATGATGATACTTACAGACATTGCACAATGGTAGAGGACCAGCATAGGTTCTAGCAGCAGGTGCTTGTGTACCAGGAGCGGGTTGTCTTTGAGGTACCTTGGGTGTAGCCACCAGCGAAATTACGCGCCTGTGTGATCTTGCGTTTCTTGTTGTTGTAAGACGGTTCATTCTTACTCTCCTTAGCTGCTTCAGGGACCGCCTTTCAGTATTTTTAGCCCCTTTGACAGACAAGGTGCCCGCTCGAATATGGTTTTCAGTAAGTTGAGCGGTGATGGTAATGGCATCTTCCAAAGTTGTGGGTCTACTTCCCACCACGGCATCTTGGATTTGAGGTGGCACCCCCTTGATGAACTTCTCAATGTTCCTAGGAACAGTGTCAACCATGTGAGGCAACAGGATGCTCAACTCGTGATGCCTAGTTGAATAGGCCAAATGATCTCCACCATCTTGCTTGAGATTCCAAACTCCTCCTCCAGCTTTTGCAGCTCACTTCTCGGGCAGAACTTTTGGATGGCAATGTTCTTGAATTCTTCCCAAGTTAGTGCCAACACAGCATCAGCACCACGATTCCTCTTCTCACTATTCCACCACGTAAGTGCTCTTTGTTGAAGAACACTTATGGCATAACGGACTTTGAGTGCCTCGGGACACTCACAGTTGATGAAGATGTTCTCCATGCTTTCAAACCACTCGAGAAGTCCAGTGGCTCCTTCCTTCCCACTAAAGCTAGTGGGTTTGCACGAGTTGAAGTGCTTAAACGTGCAGGTTTGGTTGTTTCTTCCTTGATTTGCACTATTCTCTCCTTGCCCATTGCCATTAGTGTTGTTACTAGCGTTGGTCATCAAGGTGCTACTCAGTTCGGCAACCATGGTCGGAATGACTGCAGCCATTTGACGGGCAATCATGGCGGCTAATTTGCGGTCGGAGCTATCACGCTTTCCATGATGACGAGACATGCTGGATACAAAATAAGTTAGTCACAGAAATTTGGAGGTAGAAAAATAATAAATCAAACAAAGATTTTTCAAGACTTGTAAAACACACAAGGAATGATTGCATTTGGTACGCATTACCATTTGGAAACGTTGACACGTCAAGGTGAGTTAACTCCAATTTCCTTAGAAACTTGTGTATATTGACCATAGTTTATCACTCATCCCAGAAATCCCCAGGTAAGCATAACTAGTCCCACGGGATTTATGCGAAATGCTTACCTTAGCCCGAAGGCTTTTTGCCAGGAAGTCCAGAATACAGGTGTCTATGTGTCACACAATATTTCTTTAGGTTCATGGAATTAAAACCTTGATGAGATTTTCATAGATTAGACATAAAGTCTAAAGATTTGAACCTTTTGATATAAAGCTTACGTTCCCACGTGTCGTCGAGAATAAGTTTAAGGTATTTCATCGTCGAGAGAATAAAGGATTAAGAATAAGTTTTAGAGGAGACAAGGCAACCAAGTTTCTCAATTATAAGGCAATCCTAACTAAAGGCATCAAGTTGCACATTAAGAGGCCCTCCTTAACAAGTAGCATTATGTAGCATGCAACAAAATGTATTACAAGATCATAAAGATTTTTCTTATGAGGTTCATGCATCAACTATAGTCTAGGTCACCATTTCTAATAACCTAAATCCCTATAGTTATGGGCTCTGATACCAATCCGTCACACCCCAACCTTAACGGCGGAAACGTCGAGATGTGAGGGTCAAGATTGTTCACAGCCACATAACACTACCATAAATTGTAAATATAAAAATTCATAAGTTGAATGAACATTACAACCAAATGTCTCAACAAAAAAAAAAATAAACAAAGTTCAACTTTCAAGTTTCAAGATATTTTATTTATTTTTCCTAGGTTCAAATCCTAGGTGTAAGCATGCTTCAAAAGATAATCATCAACCTTGTGCATTTCCTGAAACATGTTAAAAATAAAGGGTCAACTTTAAAAGTTGGTGAGTTTCCATGGGTTAAGCATACATATATATATATAAAGTTTACAAGTAGCAATTCATGTCAATGGTTACGAATAAAGCAAGTTTATAGATAACATATAGCTACAATCAAACCTTGACCAAGAATATCATTTACAAGTTTAACGATTAGCTAAGTGTACTTGGTTCCCATGATGAACAAGTATACGTCATCAGGAGCCGGCAATAACCTCGGCTTTAGCACCAAATAGGCTTGTCAGGCCCATAGATCTATGACGTCGCCAGGCTAGCAATAGTTAATGATTGTCAACATATAATGTTCATCATATAAGGCTCACAATATTACAAATAACCATGACAAAAGTAAAGATGAATTGCATGTGCGTTTACAAGTATCAAGATGTTTACAAGTGCAAGTTTATATAGTTAACATGTTTCACCCCAAAAGGTGTGAAATAAAGTAAAAGAGGGGCATGGAAAACTCACATGATATATATATAAATAGGATGATAACAAGAAATAAACGGTGCTCCAACGATTCCTTTTTCAAGTTACCTAACGTATATATTTCAAGGTTAAGATTAAAGGTAATATTAACAATTAAACGTGAACTAGGGTTTCAATAGGAATTTGGGGTTTAAGGTTAGCTAATGAAATTAAATAATTTAATCCCATGAAAAGAAATTACCATTTAGGTAATTAATATGGAGAAAAGAAATTAAATCTTTTATAGTAATTTATAAAGTTTAAATATGATGTAAATAGATTTTTTTTATAATTATTTAAAATAACATGATTAAACAATAATTTAACGTATTGGACCAATAATAATTTATTAATACAAACTATTATTTAAAATCCATTTTATAAGAAATAATCCAAAAATAACCTTTGTTACAATGTTTTATTAAAATAATATTTAAATTATTTAAATTAAAAAATTTACAGAAAATAATTTGGTGTCCTTCAAAATATTTAAAGTTTACAAGAATAATTTTATAATTATTAAAAATTTTCCATAATTTATTTAAAGGCTGAAAAGCCCTAAAAAAAATGTTTGAGGTGCCCGGGTTCGAACCCGGGACCTCAAGAATGATATAGGAGTGATTTACCATTAGGCTAGGACGCCTATGCCTGACAAAAGTGAGTTTTAATTCTTAAATCACAAATTCAAAGAAACCCCCAAACCATATGAACCCTAGATTCGATTTCAACCTAATTGAACATGAAATCGAATATGATTCCTGTAACAAACATAGGGTTTTTGATCCTCAAGGAAACCGAGTATGTGTGTGTGTTTAATTACCCGAAGATGTTAGAAATCGATGCTACAAGTCGAAGAACAGTCGCAACCAAGGTTGGGTAGTGTTCGTGATGCAAACGTTGATATTATCCAAATTCGTTGCACAGGAAGCTTCCAAGGATCTTGATGAACGAAAGCTCTCTGTCAATTTCAGTAATATCGACAGAATGGTGATGAACACTAGCGTTGTAGTCGCGATGAAGAGAGGGAATTATTCGAGTGGTTCCAGTGTGTTTTAGGTGGAATTGAGTTCGATAGTAGCTTAGGATTAGTTAAACGTTCGATTATGATACATTTAATTTGATTATTATTGAGTTTTAATGTTCGAACGCCTCTATGATTAAAAGCTTCGGTTATTCAAACCGATTGGGTTCATAACCGACGTTTAAACGCAATTAAGGTGCGTGTTCAAGTTCGAAACGTGTTCACGAATCGATTTGGAACGGTTTTTGGGTTGAAATCCGAAGAATTTTGGGGTTTTGAACCTTGCCGGAGTCGGCCGGAGGGTGGCCGGAAAGTGTCGCCGGAAATACGGGGAAAGATGCGGGAGGGGGTTTGGGTTTCGATTAATTGCAGTTTTAGTCCCTGCAGTTTTCGAATTAATATTTTATGTTTAAAACTTTCATTTAAAGTTTCCAATTTGTCACAAATACCCCCTGAACTTAATTAACCTTTAAGTTTTAAATGTTTTTATAACTTATTAAATGTTTAACTTTTATAAATTATTAATTTTATTATAATATTATTTTTATTTTATTTTGACTATTATTATTATTATTTTTTATTATTATTATTTTTAATAAATAATTTATTAACTTCAAAATGAACTAAGAAACAAACATAAACAAGCCTTCAAATTTCATAAATGACATAAATGGTCCTTACAAGAACATAACAGGGTAACTATTAATTAACAAAACCACGAAAGGTTACAGTCTCCCCAACTTTTAAGAATTTCGTCCCGAAATTAGAATGAACTAAACAAACAAATACGGATTAGTTCTTCTTCATATGCTCCTCACGCTCCCAGTAAACTCAGCCCCCGTTATTCTCCCAACGAACCTTGACGATTGGGGTAGTAGTGGTCCTAGTCTTCTTCATAATGCAGTCCATGACTTCAACGGGTTTCTCAACAAAATGTAATGATCGTCGATTGGATGTCATCTAATGGGACATACAGACTTTCATCAACCAAACATTTTCTCAATTTGAGACAGGGAAAACAGGATGAACCCTGCTAAGATCGGAAGGTAGTTCCAGTTTGTGGTAGAGTAAGAGGTTGGTGTGGAGTGTCGTTTGGTTCTGGAGTAGGATATCAAGTAGGTATGTGGCCATTTGAAGTGTGTGGTGCAAAGGGAGGTAGGTAAGGAAGCATGTGAGAAGGGTTCGGATAATGTTGTTTATGGATCGAATTTTGCGCTCAGCCTTTCCGTTCTGAGTGAAGTGTGAGGGCAAGAGAACCGAAAAGTCATACCATGTTGAGTGCAAAAGTCATGGAAGGATTTGTTGTTATATTTGGTGCCATTATCGCATTGAAAGCACTTGATTTCCCGTTCAAATTGAGTATGAATATATTTATGAAATTTAAGGAAGATGGAGAAAACATGTGATTTGTTTGTTAATGGAAACGTCCACAAATAATTAGTATACTCATCTAGGAAAAGGACGTAATAGCGGTGGCCTCCCGAGCTTCGGACTGGGGAGGTCCATAAGTCGTTATGGATAATGTCAAATGGTAAATAAGTAACTGACAAAGAATCAGAAAAAGTAGTCTAATATGTTTGCCAAATACACAAGATTGACATAAATGTTTATTAGAAAACTTAGAAACAGAAATAAAGTTGTTTTTTTTTAAATTCAACAACAGTAATGAACGATCCCGGGTGACCCAAACGATGATGCCAGAGATCTTGTGATAAAGCAGCAAAGGTGGACGGACTTGTAACTTGTGTATTCGGCAAAGCAAGAAGAGATCCCCGGTGCTGTCAATCTGAGGATTGGAATCCGCGTCTGGTAATCTTCACAAGAAAGCCAAAAGGGTCAATTCAATAGATACGAAGTTGTCGGTGGTAAGACGACGTACAGAAAAAGATTTTTAATTAGTTGAGGTGCATGAAGAATGTTTTGAGTTTTAAAGGTGGGTAAGGTGGTTAAGGGTTGTGTGACCAGTACCATTAACGGGTATGTGGAAACCGTTGCCAACAACAATATGGTTCGACATGCTATTATTGAAATAAGTTGAGATGTTACCTGTGGTGTTTGACATGTGGTTTGTGGCGCTGGTGTCGAGATACCAGTTCTGGTCCGGATTCAAGGTCATGGTATGCATAGCCTGCTCAATATTGTGGGAGTGTAGGAAAATTCTGAGGCTGCGTAAGCATGTGATGGAGAGGGTCCTAAAATGCCTGCGGAAGAGCCAAGTTTGCCCGGGAACCGGTCTATGGGGCAGTGGGGTACGGGACCGGTGGTGTATTCCAGGTCGGTGCATTCCATGGTGCATTCCAAGTCATCCAAGGCTGTTGAGATAGAAGTTTTTACCAGAGTACTGACCACGTCCGCGATCGAGTCCTCGTCCTCGGCCACGATTACCCCTGCCCCGGCCACGATATGAGCCATCATTCTGCCCCCTACCGTGGTAGCGATGCGCTGGTCAGCAGAGTCACGGCGGTCACCGCTGGCTGTACGATGCTGTTGCTGATCAAAGGTGGGAGGTGCAGCTGTGGTGGCATGAAGGGCTGTCCCGGATGGTTGTTGATGTGCTTACGAGTTTCTTCAAGGCACAACTTAGAACGGGTTGTATAGAAATCAGGAGAGTGGTGGATTGCTGAAGATGCATGGCAATGCTTTCATATTGATCGTTGAGTCCGGCAATGAGTTGGAGAACTAAGCGTTGATTGGTCATTGGTGCGTCAACATTAGTTAACTGATCGGAGATATTCTTGATTTCCTGGCAGTAAGCGGCCATGTTGGGGAAGTTTTCAAGTTTGGTGTTTGCCAACTTGTTTTCGAGATAAAGAGCCCTGGTTGGCTTGCTGTCAACGAAGATGTGTTCCAAAGCTGTCCACGCTTGTTCTGCTGTAGTGTTTGGTGTAAGTATGGTGATGAGGAGATCCTTGGAAATAGTGCCATATATCCATTGAACAATGGAGTCTAGACGAGTCCACTCTTCTTGATCAGATTCTTTGTCTTTAGCCGCTTTTTCAGTCGACTTGGAGGAAGATGATTTTTCTTTTGGTAGGATGTGATCAATGACTTGGAAAGCACGACAATGGATTTTGAACAACTCGACCCATACGGTATATGGACCGGTTTCAGCCTCAAGAACGATCGGGATGTAATTATGAATATTTGTAACTGTGACAGCAGGATGGAGGGAAGAGGAAGACATGGTGATCGAGGGTGGCTGTGATTAGAAAAAAAATAAATAATAATAAGCAAGAGAAGGCATGCTGTGATCGAAGATTGTGTAGGCTGTAGAGGAGGAAGGCAGATGATCGGAGAGGAGATGAACGGAGAGTTGAAGGCTGGGAAGGTAGGGCCGGATGATTTGAAAAATAGGGTTTATGTAATCAGATCGTAAATATACTTTGATACCATGATAGAATTTGGCTGAATAACTTATTCTCATTGATGTATAATATTTATAGATACAATATTACAATCTAGTACCTCCACTAAACTATAATGACAATAATGACATAAACTTTCATAACTTTCCTAGTCTAATATTTACGAATTTTGTTATGGTAACGTTAACATGCTCATGCACTACGGTGTGTTACCCCGTGTTCACGAACTTTGTTACAACACACGTTGCGGCATGTACATTAACCGATTATCAGACACACATCGTGGCTTACCATATGATGACACTAACGTGGTGACGTGACACGAAGTGCCTGCAAACTTCGTTACGCATGTTGACCTAGTGACAATAACATGCTAAAAGAAAACATATGAAGTTAGTACGTTTTGTGTTTAGAGATTAAAACATAGATATAAGATAATATTATTATCTCATTGTGACATAATATTTAAAAAATAAATTAAATAAAAAAGATATTAAGGAAAGTAGAAACATAGTTAGTAAGGAAAAAGGCCAAAAGAGCATTAAAAGAAAAATGATAGCAATACGTTCGAGCACACAATCGTAATTCCATACACTTATTATGGTGATTCTTCCGACTAAGCTATGGATATTTAGACACCCCCAAAATTATAAATAACACCCCAATTTCTATACGTGTCGTATAGCGGGGTCGTATAGCTCTATACGGCGTATAACCCCTCTGACCCCCCTGAATTTTTCCTCATAGTTAGTGTCGAAATTTGCTACGCGTCGTATAGCCCCATATGTGTCGTATAGGGCGTTAGCCTTATACGAGGCGTATAACCCCTCTAACAGCCCCCTGAATTTTTTCTCGTAGTTAGTGTCGAAATTTGCTATACGCGTCGTATAGCCCCATATGTGTCGTATAGGGGGTCGTATAGGGCTATATGGGCGTATAGCCCTCTGACAGCCCCCCCCCCCTGAATTTTCCTCGTTTCAGTGTTTTTGACCCTATACGCCGCTTACATACGCGACGTATAGGGGGGTCTCGATTTATCTAAGTGGGTGTCTTTATATTAGGGACCCAAATAATAATAGATAATACTACTGAACATAAATACCTTAATTTTTAGAAAAGTACAACATGCCTTGAAATTTGTAAATTTAAAGAGATACAAGAAAATTTTACAGGTTGATGATACATTGTTACATGATACCTATACATGTCATCAAGGCGTTAACTTTTAAGACCATAGTTAATTTCCGCATTAGCTAAAGGATTTTATTTACGTTTATCCACGTATATTAGTTGTTTACCAAACCATTAGTTATTTACGGGCCTTATCAGTTTGTTCCTAGAATTTGGGAATTGTTTTCCTAATTGTATTTCTTATTTAAACCTCCTTTGGTAAATAAAGAATTAATTTTGGCTGATATCAAAACTTATGGTATCAGAGCAGAAGCTCCGAATCCAAACTTAAAAATCGACCGGCCATGGCCGGAGATGAAGAAGAAACGAAAAAGCCTTCTGGCAGTGGGAAGACCGACGACAAAACCATCGACCCGAATTCTCCTTATTACATACACCTTCTGATTCACCAAGACAACTACAAGTCAATGAGCTTCTCAATGACAACAATTACAATGATTGGATTCAAGAGATGGCGAATTTCTTGTTTGCCAAAAACAAGATCGGTTTCGTGAATCAGTCTATACCTAAACCTGAGAAGACGGATGACATGTACATGTACATGCCTTGGATGCGTTGTGATGCAATGATAAAAGGATGGCTAACAACTGCCATGGAGAAGGAGATACGGGGTAGTGTCAAATACGCGAACACCGCCGCAGAAATATGGAAAGATTTGCAAGAAAGGTTCAAGAAGGAAAGTGCTTCGCGTGCTTACGAATCGAAACAGTCTCTTACAATCACGCGTCAGGAAGGCAGCTCCGTTTCCGCGTATTGTACAAAACTTTGGGGTCTTTGGGATGAAATACAGACTGTTCTACCTACACCACGCTGCACCTGTGGTAATTGTTTCATGCCAAGTGGGCAAACGGCTGTCAGAATTCAAATCCGATGATTGGATTGTTGATTCGGGATCAACCGATTATATTGTTTGTGAAAAGAGTCATCTTGAAAATATTAAAGATGGTCAGAATCACCTGTTATGATCCAAATGGAGATAATGTACCGGTTCAGGCGAAAGAGAATGCACGCTTGTTGGAGGAGCAAAAATTAAAGATGTTTTACATATTCCAAACTTTAATTGCAATTTACTTTCGATTAGCCGATTGACTAAAGATTTACAATGTTCAGTGACGTTTTTTCCCAAATTTCTGTGTTATGCAGGGCTTACACTCGAGGAGGTTGATTGGAACGGGTAGTTGCGTTAATGGTCTCTATCGGATGGGCATGGCGTCTAAAGGAAGAAGGGCTATGGTTTTGAAGACGGATGAAAAAATTTGGCATTCAAGATTAGGACACGCTTCCGACTCTAAGTTATGTCACATTAATTTTTTAGAAGATATTTCTTTGAAGGACATTTTGTGTGATTCTTGTGTTAAGGCAAAACTTACTCGTTCTCCGTTTCCTAAGAGTTCAATTAAAACTAATGATTGTTTTGAGTTAATTCATTGTGAAATTTGGAGTAAATATAGAAGGTCTACTATTTCACATGAAAACTATTTCTTAACCATTGTGGATGATTGTAGTCGAGCTTTGTGGACATTTCTTATTAAACACAAAAGCGAAGCTAGTGATCTTTTGATTTTTTTTCAAAAAATGGTCAAAACTCAATTCAGAAAATTAATTAAGCGGATTAGGTGTGATAATGGTGGAGAATTCACTTCTAATAGAATGATGAATTTTTATGCTCAAAAAGAAATCTTATTGGAAACGACGTGTCCACACACACCCCAACAAAATGGGGTGGTGGAGCGCAAGCATCGTCACATCCTTGAAACGGCTCGTGCCTTAATGTTTCAAGGAAGTCTTCCAAAAAGATTTTGCGGAGAGTGCAGGGGGAGTAAGTTCGAAATAAGGGGGAGACCAGGTGTGTTTATCGGGTATCCTCAAGGAACCAAGGGTTATAGGATATTTGATGTTGAGCATGGAAAATAATAACGTCTAGAGACGTTTAATTTTTTGAAAACATATTCCCTTTTTCCAAGTTAAATCAAATAAAAAGAATGAAATTTTGTTTGAAGTTTCTAATGGATGGGAAGAACTGTGACGACATCAGAACAAAATCAAGAAGTCGATGATGATTATAAAGGGGGAACAAATGATGGTAAGAATGAAGGATCGACTGAGAATGGAAAAGAAACAGAAGCTAGGTCCGGATCTAAAGGCATGGGTTTGGAATCAATTAATGACGGGCCTGACTTTGGGCTTGGTTTTGGGCCTTTGGGTGATGAACCAACTATTGAGGTTGGTGAACTGTGAACACATGCAATCTACGGTTTCATTGGAACAAAAATTAGGAGAAGCTACTGTGCAAAGGCAAGCAAGGGTTAAAACTCAACCACAACATTTACAAGATTTTAATGTGAAGTTGCCGCCATCAATTGACCACGCAAATCCCGTTTCCGAGCGTTCCTCCTCGACGGTACACCCCCTTGCTAACTATGTTTCATACGAAAATTTTTCTTCTTCTCATAAAAAATTTTTAGCTGCCATTACTTCTAACAACGAGCCAAAGAATTTTCAAGAAGCTATGCTGGATAAAAAGTGGCGAGATGCTATGAAACGAGAAATCAAGGCTCTTGAAGACAATGAAACTTGGACGCTTGTTCCACTTCCAGAGGAAAAGCATGCTATTGATTCCAAGTGGGTCTACAAAATAAAGTATAAACCAAATGGTGAAGTTGAACGGTATAAAGCACGTCTTGTAGCACGGGGATTCAATCAAATAGAAGGCGTAGATTATCATGACACTTTTGCTCCGGTTGCAAAGCTTGTTACAGTCAGAACATTATTGACAATAGCGGTGAAGAATAACTGGTCAATTCACCAGTTGGATGTGAATAACGCCTTTTTACTTGGTGATCTCAAGGAGGAGGTGTATATGAAGGTTCCACAAGATTTTTCTTTACAAGAAGAAAAACGAGTTTGTAGACTTAAAAAATCGCTTTATGGTTTAAAGCAAGCCTCAAGGACTTGGTATCAATGGTTTACTACAGCTTTACTCAGTCTTGATTACAAACAATCTCGAGCCGATCATTCTTTGTTCACGTTTGCTAAAGATGACTCGTTTGTTGCTATCCTTATTTACGTGGATGATGTTATTATTGCGGGAAATAATACTGGTAAAATCTGTGAAACAAAGGAGTACCTCGATAATATTTTTAGTATAAAAGATCTTGGACCATTAAAATATTTTTTGGGAATTGAGGTGGCTAGAACGCAGGACGGTATGGTGCTAAGTCAACGGAAATATACAATGGATATTCTTGAAGACAGCGGGATGCTTGGGGCTCGTCCTAGTCCGTTTCCCATAGAGCAAAATTTCAAGATAGACCAATGTCTTGAAAGCCCGAAAACAGACGCAAAGCAGTATCGTAGGTTGATGGGTCGGTTGTTGTACTTACAGGCAACTCGGCCTGACATTGCGTATTCAGTGAATTTTCTTAGCCAATTCGTTTCTGATCCACGGGTCGATCATATGGATGCAGCTAGTCGAATTTTACGCTATTTAAAGTCTACTCCGGGTCAGGGCATCTTTATTTCAAAACATGGTGGTTTTGGTCTTGCAGCATATTGTGATGCTGATTGGTTAGCTTGTCAGTTGACGAGGTGTTCCCGAACTGGTTATCTTCTTTTGTTGGGGGGAGCTCCAGTTTCATGGAAAACTAAGAAACAGTCGGTGGTCTCAAGATCGTCGGCTGAGGAGGAAAACCGAGCGATGGCTAGTACTGTAAGTGAAGTTCTTTGGATGAGATGGCTTTTAAAGGACTTTCGAATTGCTGTCACTAGTGCTACGCCTCTTTTCTGTGATAATATTGCGGCTCGTGATATTGCAAATAATCCAGTATTTCACGAACGTACGAAGCATGTTGAAATGGACTGTTATTTTGTCCGTGAAAGAGTTGAATCTCAAGAAGTATTGCCGTTAGATATCAACACCAAACATCAAGTTGCTGATCTTTTTACCAAGCCATTAGGGGCTCTACAGTTGAAGTTTTTACTTGGCAAGCTGGGCGTTCGTGACCTTCACGCTCCAGCTTGAGGGGGAGTAAATGATTTTTATTTACGTTTATCCATTTATTTACGTATATTAGTTGTTTACCAAACCATTAGTTATTTACGGGCCTTATCAGTAACATCAAGTTAGCATCATTTTTTTAGCAAAAAAACATATATATAATTAATGCCCTTCAATATTACTTAATTATTTTTTTATTTTACAATTTTTCCACTATTTTAAATAAATGCAATAACATAATAAGAAACTAATGACATATCTCATTAGTACTTTAAAAAAGTACATAAATAATAAAAAATTGAGAATACTAGAAGCATCTCTAATGGATGTTTTTCATAGCTCAAAAACAATCACGTGGATATCTATTAAGTTTGTCATCAATGAGCAATGGGTGAGGGTGTTTTTGAGGCAATAGTTCTTCCTCATGAACACCCAAAAATGAGTAGATGTAAGCCCCGTATACCATATATATGGATATATTAGAGAGAGAAAGAAAAAAAAATATGAGTGGTTAAAATAAAAAAGGCGATGATGATATGATAATATTTTTGAGTTTTTTTATTAGAGTGATTTTTGAAGATTTTAAAAAATTTGTGTTTTTGTTACATGTCAGCTCACTAGATATGCTTTTAGTTGTTTTTAAGGCTTTCTAATCGTGATGCTCTTGTAAAAAAGACCTAGTTGCAATATTTTTCCATGTTCTGTCGATGGACTTTTTCGGCAATTTTCCGTCGTGGCTGGCAAGGTGGTGGTGGGTTTCGTCAACATTTCATAACCTAGAGCCATTTGTCGATCTTTCTTGGATCGAAAACGTTTGTACATATTCGCTTCCTATTTTTGCTTTATCTTTAGATGTTTTTTTCCAAATGTTTATTAAATATACTAATCGTTGAGTCTTTATTGAAACCTTTCATTTTAGTTGACGCCGGACGAGAACATCGTTCGTATTCCTTTATCCCCCTCAGCCTGGTCGGACGTGGCGATTCTGTATATGTCGGTTTTTCTTCTTTCACGTACTCGTCCTCGGTCTCGTTTAGGTTGATATTAACCCAAGATTCAAAATATTGACTTGCCGGTTTGGAGGACAAAGATGTTTTCATCCTCTTTGCTGTTGAACCCATCTAGTCCTACTTCACATAAATGGGAAGAGATGTCACTTCGAACTACGTCATATAAGCTTCCAAATTTTGATGTATCCAAATGAGACTTTGGTTGTTTGGTATAATAAAACATCTTGTTGGACTTAAGTGTCGTGTTGTTCGCTTCTTCCAGTTGTTCCACTTCCGTTGGTGAATGTTACTATATCCATACGTTTCACGTGGATATATATCCACTAACCGGAAATCTTATCGAGTGTACCATAAGATAACATTTTACCGACCTTCTCATAGTAAGTTTTCCATCATTCTTTTTCAAAATTCATTGTTATTTTCATAGTTTACGAAAAAATTATAATGTTAGTAAACAAAAAAATAAAAACACTAAATAACTATTTAAAATGTATTTACCAATTTGCGTGTACTCGGATATGTCGAGCCATCATAAGCCAAATCCTTTTCCTCACTTGCTAGCCATGGCTTTTGTGTTTTTTTTTGACGCTCGCTTCTTCCATTGATTTTTTCTTGTGTGAACGTTTTCTAGGTTGTGATGACTCCGCTTTGGTCGGTTGTGTCTCTACTTGGATCGGGTGTCCCTTCACTTGGGTTATTTGTGTCCTCACTTGGGTCGATTGTGTCTTGAGTTTCACATATGCGGGACCTTTTTCCTTTGACCTTTCGGGTTTAAAACCAACCATATATTGCATTCTCTACCTATTTAAACACAAATAGGCTCACCATTTTTTACCACACCATATATTTCATTATCTACTCTTCTCATCAAAATGTTTCTATGGGACAACCATACCGAAATCAAATTACTACCCCCCCCCCTCCCGTTAGGGGTGTCATTTTACCCGAATATGAATACCTAACCCGATTAAGGCATAACCTGAAGAAACGAAACCTGACTACAAATCATACCCGAACCCAAATTTTTTATTTAAGTATTTAGTTAAGAAACGAAACCCGATTTAATCTACCCGACTACAAATCAGGCCCAAACCCAAATTTTTATTTAAGTCTGTCTTTGAGTTGTGTTTTAGCAATTTGGGTTGACCCGAATAACCCGAATACCATATTGTCATAATTGATAATCCATATTCCATATTCTATGATTTCAATTGACGATAATTTTTACCTTTTATAAACTCGATCAATCCTCTCATCACCGAATCTTCAATCAATGACAAAAGTCTTAAACTCAATTGTTCCATTAATCCATCTTCCATACTAAAACCATTTAAACCGATTATAAACAAGGTATAATGATTTCACACTCGAGAATTCTCATGTATTTTGTTTATAATATATGTTTGATACTCCTTGTCCAAACATAAAAAAATAAAAGTAACATGTTTTCTTGGACCAATAACCTTTTATTGTTTTACTTTTTTCGAGCAATAATAGTTATGATGTTTGTTTGTGTTAAACATATGTTCGAGTAACACATGAATGTAGAAGTAGATTTTGGTTTTCACAACTATGACTACCAAAACTTTTGTGAAGAGACGTCAAATCCGATTGCCAAAACTAAAACACTTTCAAGTATGTTATCTTTGATTTTTAAATTTACAACTTGAGCAACTCGATCACCGGTTAGACAATTGAAAAAACGACCGTTTACTTTTAAAGAATCCGACATAAGAATCTTATTTCTCACACCACTAAGTATGCATTTAACACTAGTTAGGTGTTGGTATGGTCGTTTAGGGCGACCCCATAAACGGTCGTTTATGGCTTGTGTGTCAGGCATGTGGCCGATAAAATCATACGACCGGTTTGACCAAACATAAACGATCTTTTACCCCTTTTTTAATATTTTTTCTTTTGCATATTTTATGTAAAATATAATTTAAATAATTTATTATATATGTTTATTATGTAATTTATATTAGATATCATATTATATAATTTAAATATATAATTATATATGTATATTTTATGTAACTTATCAATTTTTATTTATATAGTTTATATTATATATTATATTATTTAATTTACATTTTATATTGGTTAAACATAAGGTATGATCTTTTAAACGAGTTACACAACAATTCTAGTTTATACGGAGTAGTTTTTCTAACTCATATGATAAGATAAAACGTATTTTATCATGGCAAGAACCAAATCCGACTCCTAATCAACGTTGGATGCTTATGCCTTACACAAGAATTTTGATTGCCAAACAGATTAAATGTAATTTTCAGTGCTTATCTCTCAATAAAAATGCGACTTACTCTCCGCTCTGGAAAGATCCGCACGAACTCGTGTACCACAAACTCATTACTATTGCACATGTGTATAGATCTCATTATGTCTCTGTGCGCTTAGAGGGTGAATATCTGATTCCTCTAATAACGTTGTTATGAAATTTCTACATAATAATAATGCAGCTGGTTGGAAAAGAATGTATACAAAAAGAATTCAAAGATTTAATCAATATTTACTTGAAAATAAAAGTGTTAGTCGTTTCAATCTATATTAGTCTTATTTTTATTTTTGAAGTATTTATATTTATAAATATTCAACAATTATTTATTTATTTATTTATTTATCTATTTTATTTCTAATAATATAAATCATGTTAAATTATATAATTATATACATATATAAAATATCTAAATTATATCATAATATATAATATAAGCTATATAAATAAATATGTCAAGCTAAATATATACATATATTTAAATTATATAATATAATATATAATATAAACTATATGAATAAATATGTTAAGTTACATATATATACATATATAATAAGATATTTAAATTATATCTTACATAAAAGTCTTAAAAGAAAAAAAAAAATATGTAAACGACCGTTTACACTTAATCAAACCAGTCCTATGTTTTTGTATACCACATGCATAACACACAGACCATAAACAGCATCCGACCGGCGTTGAATGCATACTCAGTGATGTTGGAAACAAGATTCCGAAGGAGTTAAACGCCCTCATTAGTCGGGTCTAAAGAGAAAAATCGGAAGACATCCCACCACGGCACCACCCATCAAAATTGAATTTTTTATTCATCCTTATAGTTACCAACAAATTACGCAACGTGCCACCTTTATTTCACTCTTATTGTACGAGTAAATCAACTTCATTACCAGTGTCATTTTCGGAAATAGACAAAGAATGACCACCAGTCAACTAATCTTCATCTTCCTCACCATCACATCATCACATTTCTCCACCACCGCCTCCCTCCGGCCACTCTCCGGCGACCACCACTGCAGCCGTCGCAACCTCCCGTCGCAAAAAGCCCTCCGAACCGACCAACTCACCGTCCTAATCAACGGCTACTCCGAATCACGCATCCCGATCCTCCACACCGTCACCGGAGTCTACTCCACCTCTCCATCAGTAGCTGCCGTCGTCATCCTATGGGGAAACCCTAGCACACCGATCAAAACACTATCAGATCTCTCACACAACCTCTCGATCTCATCTCCGGGAGACGCTCCGATCTCCGTCGTACGGCAACCGTCGTCGAGCCTCAACACACGGTTCCTCCCCCGCCGGTGGATCTCCACACGCTCCGTCCTCATCTGCGACGACGACATCGAAATCGACCGAAAAACGAACGAATTCGCGTTCAACGTATGGAAGAACAATCCAGAACAGTTAGTAGGACTATTCGCCAGATCTCACGAGCTAGATCTAACGAATCGCGAATGGATCTACACAGTGCATCCAGATCGCTACTCGATCTTACTAACAAAGTACATGATAATGAAAACGGAGTATCTGTACGAGTATACCTGCGAAGGCGGAGCATCAATGGCGGAAGCGAGATCGATCGTCGACGAGATGCGGAATTGTGAGGATATTTTGATGAATTTTGTAGCGGCGAATGCGACGGGCGTGGGGCCGGTGTTGGTCGGAGGTCGGAGGGTGAGGGATTGGGGTGATGCGAGGAACGACGGCGGTGGGGCGGTGGCGGTGGCGGGTGGCGGTGGTGGCGGAGGAGGTGGCGGTGGGGTTGAGTAGTCGGAAGAAGGATCATCGGAAGAGGAGAGGGGAGTGTGTGAGGGAGTTTCATAGGGTTTTGGGGAAGATGCCGTTGAGGTATAGTACGGGAAGATGGTTGATGCTGTTGGAGAACAGGGGCTGTGTGAGAAAATGGGGAAATTGGTGTTTTGTGATCGGCAGTGAAGGATAGGATTCAAGCTTGATTTGTTTGTATAGAACGATCACAGTAATCATAATATTTGTTTTATTTTTAGAATTCTGATTGTTTATATAAATTTAGTCACGATTTTTTTCAGTCCTAATTGGTGAGAATGGACTCATCGTTTCCTCACCTTAAAACACTACGTTTTATTCTTTATCATTATACTTATAATTATTAATTAAGAATTATTATTTAGATTCATTATCATGATGTTACCCTTTGAATCTATAAGTTGATTTTTTTTACATGATCTGCATAGTCGTAATTAATAGTTTTTAAATATAGAAGTCAGTGTCCAATGAGTGATTTTGTGTCTTTTAGATTTATTTATAATATTATATATTTAATAAATTATTTCTATGAGTTAGGTTTTTGTTCACAAATTTGGTACCTTCCTATCCCTCGAAACTTAACTTAAAACTTTAATTATGCGTACAACAATTAGTTTCGGTGACTTTGTCGTGTATTTCTTACAAGTAGAAATACTTTAATACATTAGATTAAGTCAGTGACTTGCATAGAAAAATTAAGTTGACGACTTCTTTATAGAAAAATAAAAAACATGTGAGATTATTAGGACAAAACCTTCTAGTTTAATGAGCTTATAATATACTACCAATATAATATTACTTGTGACAGTATTATTGGTTTCTTACTTTTTGTCTTGGTTAAACATTATGATGAATAATGGGATTTAAATTTGCATCTTCTTTTAGAAGTATGAGAAATCGTTTCTGTGAAGAAAAACTTCAGTAATTTCATGTTTTATAAATTGCATTTCATCTTCGTGTTCATGTCATCTTGATTTGATAGCTCTAACTACACGAAATAGAATGAAACAGACCCATGAACACCATACTAGATTTCTAACAAGTGAACTACTACCGTAAAAAACAAAAGTTGCATTTATCATGACAGAACGTGACACATATAGCTTGTAAAGATCATAGATTTAATGTGTAACATTCTTTGGAAGATTACGGATGACATTACTTTTCATGCCTATCTTGGATCGCATCGTCTCTACCCCTAATCTATTCATTTGCTTCATCACCTTCGATCTCACCATCTGCTCTTTTGACTGCACTGTTGACAGACCCATGCTCCTATACCTGCATTCATTCATTTAAAAGGTTCAATATTAAGGGGTAAAATAGGAAAAAACAGAACCATTAATCAAACTAGAATTCATATTTGGTTCAAAACTGTGTACATTACGAATTTGGGCCGAATTTTGTTTGAACCCGCAAATTCGGTGTGTAAATTTTGGGTTGTGTTTTGTCTCAAATGGATCAACAAAACATCATCCAAAAGGTAAGCAGGCCAGATGGGAAGTTGCCCAAAGAATGTTGTTTTAATCATAACTATCTAATACAAAAACACAAGAATGTATTAAAGTTACCAACACTTTAATTTTTTTTTAACACAAACTCATAATGACCCATTACCAAACCCGTATGAACCGCCCATGTTGACACGTCTAAATTCATACATGAATTAGGGGATAATGAGGTTTACCTAGCAGCTAGCAAAGCAGTGATGGCAATTGTATTTGGAGATGGGCGTGGTCTTTGATGATAATAACGCAAATATTCTCTGGAACCTAGTGCTTTTGTAGATATTCCATCATCAGTTAATCTAGTTATAATGAGTTCAGACCCACTGCTTCCAAGTTGAATGTCATCACCGCTGACATCAGAAGTAACAAGCTGCTTCCCATTTCCATCCACATAACTAAAATTACAAGTGAAAAAAGATCAGCCAATCATCAGCAGCACTTAACCATAATCACAAATGGCAATTGAATCACAAGATAAAGAAATGACAAATTTAGGAATAAATACCTGCTGCTATAATCATAGAATTCATCCAGTTCAGCTTCTTCTTCTTCATCACCATCACCGTAGTGCACTCTGCAATGACCTTTTGCCACCATATGTTTCCTAACTGCTTCTAAACTGGTGAAAGGTAGGGAATTATCGCTGCAATACAAACACATGTAATCGCGTTTCACCTGTAAAAATCATAGCAGTAAGACAAGGGTTAAATATATGCCGCATGTCTACATTCATAACGTGTAAGAGCTTTAGGTATCAAGTTACTAAATTGTTGCAAGTATTTCACCTTAAGTCCAAGATAGGTTAAAAAGCCACGTGGATCTTTCAGATACTCCACATCAGGTATGAAAAAACCATGCTTTTTGTGCAAATGAATCATGCAGCTTTCAATAGTTTCATGATCTTGGTCACACATAAAGCAACAAGTTGGATCCACCTCATCTTCATCTTCATCTTCATCCTTATCCATATCCACATCAGAGGATGATCCATCCATCTCCATATGATTCAAAGACTGCAAGTCAACGTCTTGGTCAACCTCCTCCCATTCATCACTTCCATCACTTTCTTCGTCTTCATGTTTGGAAAGGTTATTCGCCATACGTGGTGGAAGTGGCTTTATTATTACAGCACCTTCATTTTGATGATCAACTTGTGAGGCCCTTGTAGTATGAGCCTTAGATTTTAGATGCTGTGCATGAGCATTTGAACTCCTATATCCTTTGCCACACAGGCCACATGTAAACAGCATCGGTGGCTCGTTTAGCTTACGTTTCTCTTCAGCTAGTACAGACTGTCTGGCTAAGAAGAGTGCTTCTGTCACTCCTGGAAGCCCTGCAATCTGTTATATTTCAAAGACCAACATTAATCACTCTAACTGACGAAAATAAGAACATCATATCCAAATATGATGAAATTAAGATGGCAAGTAAATTAATGATACTGCTATCAACAGCACTCTTAAATATTGTTACTGACAATTAAGTTAATCATATTTGGATTTGATCCACAGCACTCTTCAATATCGTTACTTGCCGTCTTAATTTCATCATATTCGGATTTTTTACGTTAACCAAAAACCTAATAAATTCGTCTTCATAGAATCATACATGGATATGACAAACAATTTCTAAGAGACTGATCAACAAAACGATTAAAATACCTCTAATGAACAAAAACAGAAACGTGC
The DNA here is from genome assembly GCA_025506505.1 of Flaveria sonorensis. Classification (NCBI taxonomy): domain Eukaryota; kingdom Viridiplantae; phylum Streptophyta; class Magnoliopsida; order Asterales; family Asteraceae; genus Flaveria; species Flaveria sonorensis. The sequence goes on along the minus strand of CM046428.1, from coordinate 6,591,032 downwards.
ATCGGTACATGTCAAAACATCTTCGTTTTTAAGTTTAACGATACTAATAGCTTATCTCACAAACCACAATACTTTCATCCTCACAGCATCACCACAGAAGACGATTAGACAAACCAAAACTCACATCAACTGATTTAGCAACACGTCATGAGAACGAAGGAAATTTGCAGTGTAGGAAATAGAATTAATCTCAAAATAAATGTAGATTGGAGAACTTTACCTTGCGTTTGAGGTTGTAGCGGTGCCATACGGACTTGTAATGGATCTTCTGATTGTTTTCATCGGTGAATTCTTTGTTGCAGGCATTGCATGTTAGCCCTAGCATGGTTTTAGAGGTTTCTTCGATTGAAAGAAATTGAAAATGAAAGATTGGTGCAGATGAATTGCAAAGGTTTATAGGCGGAGGACGTCGGCGAGATGTAGTCGGCGAAGGTGGAACGATCTGAGCTCATCGCTTGCGTATGCTGCTACATACCCGTGTAACGTCAACGTGGGGCCTAGCCCACAGGTATCAGTTCAAATCCAGACAATATATAATATGAATTAATTTAATAGAAAAAGTTGAATAGATATGCCGTTCATAAAAAATACCCGTGTAATGTTTGTTTGACCGTAGACGTCTTCCAAATTTTATAATATTAATCAATTCTTATTTTTAAGAGCAACCGCCAGACTACAACCCACCAAAAATCTTACGATAGATATTTTTGATAAATAAAACAACTGACTTAATAACATCACTACATTTAACCATGATAACACGTAATGGTCATTCGGTTTTTCTCCGAGACAAGCTAATATATGATAAAACGATAATTGAACTAGTGGAACGCGTTGTAGCGACTTGGTAAGTAATAGACTAATAGATGAGATATCAACTTATTTTGATGTTTTGATTTTTTTATATTTAAAAAAGGGAGGTGTGTATAATGAATAAATGAAATTCAAATGGGTAATCAAACCTTGAGTTGAACTAAAAAACTGAATACAACTATTATACATGCGTGATGTGTATGATATAACTTATATCATACATAGATTGCTTATCACAATATACATTATACAAGCACCCCGAGTACATATAATTACATATGTAACTAATGCATTAGCTTTTAACAGGATATATATCTACATAATAGTTAACTAGTCTTTTGAATATCTTGCCTTTCTACATAAGCAGATGGAAACCACCCAATCTTTCCATTGCACTCACCTTCAGACCATCCGTTAGGAGACACCTATCAAGTACCAAACCAAACCGAACATTTAAACGTTTGGGTGCACAAGGGTAGATAAAACAATCCAACACAAATGATACATCAAACAGTATTATATTCTCTTTAAACAAGTATATTAGAATTAAGTCTGTAACGAGTCAAATGGGCATACTAAAAAAGTAGCCGGAAATAAAACTGGTCAAACAGGTCAAATGTCACCCGTATTGTGTGTATTGTGTTTGTTAAACGCACACAACCTCCTAAATGAGTTTGTTCCAGAAGTAAGATTATTGTTGTTGCATTATGATAATATAATTATTTCGTGATCATATTAAACACATTAGTTATTTATTAGAAGAACAAAAAGATGTTTGTGGGTCACACTGACCGACCTTTTTGGCCTATACTAAAAATTATCCATTTTGACCCATTGCATTTCTTATTACCGTAGGTAGCAGCAGAGTTATACCTGGCGAACTATAACATAATCATCAACGTTCAAGCTCAGCTCACCATCTGCTTGAGCATCAAATGGATGAATGACCTAATAAGACAAAAGAACCAAACGAATAAAATGACCTAACCAAATTTACTCAAAAGAGCAATAACTGCAATGGAATTGGATTATAGATTAATATGCATGGATCTTATAAACAGTTAAGAACTACTCAATCCTTTACCTTTCCGATAAAATAGTCATAATCTCGATTTTCATTGGGTACAAGTTGAGTCGCGTCGCCAGATGAAACAAATATATCTTTCTCCGTAGTAGATTTAGAAGATTCTTGTGCATGCATTGCCAGAATCATCTAATTACACCAACAAGAAAATGATTAAAAGACATCTAGAATTTATTAATTATAAAGCATCCTGTTCTAGCAAACAACATGGAGATAGGGTAAATAATGCTGACCTCAGCATGTAGCTTTTCTAGGATAGACAAAACATTGCGGTGATAAGACCTTTCAGTGTCCACCTGCAAATTTCGACAACTTTAAAACAATTAACCTGAAACTATTGTTATCCTGAAAGTAAAATACTTCATATAAGCTATGCAAATTCTTTTAGAATGATAAGATACAGAACAAAAGCATTATTGCGGAAAACTATGGTCATCCAGTGCTGAAAAATTTCTACATGGGTCATGTTGAAACTTATTTATAATAAAGGTGGAAAAAACTCAGAAGGTAAGAAAGGGGTCCAAACAATTGCTTTTTGGCACGACTTAAGTTTGATTTTACATGAAAGAATTTTTGTCCGAAATTCTTATTTTTCTATAGATAACTAGTGCAACAACTATGATTACAAAAAATAAAACAAAGATTACAATAATATTATAATTTTTTTAAATTAAATTTTCAAGGGTTTTGCGCATTATAATTTACACTTTGGGTGGCTTTCGACCCACCCATATGACCATTTTTTATTTCAGCCAATTTTTTTAAATTTACTAGTTTGATTTGTTAGAAATAAAACGTAACCCAAATCAACCCATTCATATGTAAATGGGTCGCACTTGCCACGTCTAATTTATATGTTTCATTGCTCCAACCAGAACACATATTTCTACACATTTATATTTAACCTGCATAGTTTATGGGACAATTTATTATTATTATTTCATCATAACCAAATAAAGAACCATCTGCATTCTGATGAGTAAAGTATTACTATAGTTAGAAGCTTTTGCAAGGTTATTTGTTGTTGTTGTTCCTCTACTGACAACATAGCAGAGATTGCTTCTTTCTGAAGTGTGACCATGGAAGATCTAAGCTCACTCAACCTGGCTTCCATGTTTTTAAGTTTTAAGACACTCTCTGGAGTAGGATCTCTGACTTTTGTTTGCCGCCTTAATACTTCCACTGCCTGACCAAAAAGTTCACCTCAATCAAATTTATACATGTGTACACCAACACATACATACGTATTTACATGTGTGTCTGTGTATATTCTTAGGTTCCTGAGAGAAGCTTTATATCCATGAGAAGCGTTGGAAGACTTTGCTTCATAATTTTACTTTCTTAGCAGATGCAGAAAATTGTTAAATGAAATTACAATATGTACTACTGATTCACAATGGTGCATACATATCAGATCAGAATGCAATAAACAGAACCTTAACGAGTAAAAAATGTGAACTAAAGTTAAACGGACTAGTATATCAAAGTAGTCTCACGCTTCTTATGAAATATTTAGCTTCTCATTTGCTCCTGATTTTATGTATACATGCGAGCGTATAAAACTAGAACATACCTGAGTCTCAACTTCTTGGCGGAGTCTATCACAACTGCGTGCCAAGTGGCGAGCATCTTCCAATGAAGCTGCTCTTATTGAGGCTTTTAGTGGCTCAGATACCTACAAGGAAATGAGGTTAATGAGCATTTGTAAGGATAAGAAACCAAAGGAATCAGCTCATTATAATAAGACGTGTTAAGAGCATGCGCGTGATTTTATACTCTTTAAACTCGTGAATAGATACACAAAACCATCACATATTAAATTATAAAACATTGTTAAATACAAAAGTAAAACGAATCCACCTGGTGGTTAAGTGTCTCAAGCATGGTCTCCCTCTTGTCTTCAATAGAACTAAGTGAAGTGCCAAGTTCCAGAGCAACTCTTACAAGGGGGAAACCAGCATTTACATTTTCAGTCCCATATTTAGAACAATCTTCAGCAAACCTCTTTGCTAAAACATGCCAAAGTAAACTATTTATATTTCATTAGTAATTAGTAAAAATGAAAGGGGCAATGAAATCCCAAACACATACCTATTTGCTTTTGCTTTTTGCCTATTGAGATAAACCCTTCAATACCACGAACAATGTCCTTTTGGAAATGCTAGCATATACAGGATTAAAGTGTTAGCTACAACAGAAATACATTGGTTCTAGATTGTTACACATTATAAAAAAAATGAAACAATCTAAAACCATCAGAAAGGAATATTAAGCATACCTTAGTCACCCTTGTAGAATTATAAAGATCTTGAAGTTTTTGATGAGACTGAAGTTCTTCTTCGTCAAATATTTCAGAATCTTTACCCAGCCGGCTTAATACAGCCTGCCAAAAAAAAAGTTCCACCAATGATGAGAAATTCTTTTGCTAATATAAAAATCTCATTTTGGTTAAGAAATATTCAGAAGATAATAATCATATGTGCACATACAGGTACATCTAAGATGGTGCATAACTTATACATGGTGTGACCTCCCAAACATCTACTATTTTAAATGCACCCTCTTAATATAGCTCCAAACTAACAAAGCCTATTATGAAGCGAGATCTTATAATCTCACGAGCTAGAATATTATACCTGCGTGATGAAGCTGTAAGCTTTAAGCAAAACATCAAAAACTAAACTTCTATACTTTTCATTGACGAGACGATAGACGGTCTTTTCTAACTAAGCTAACCTCAAGGATATCAATGTGATCAGAAAAGGGGGAACTAAATTCCCAGATGCTGAAAAGACTATTTCGAGGCTTGACTATCCATAATCATTATATCATTTCATAACAAAGAATACCACAACACCAAACTCAAAACAACATTCAGTATCCAAACCAGTGAACAAACACCAGCAAATTGATTTAAGAGCTCTATAAAACCAACAACCGACACCTACTCCTTTTATGGCATTCCACATATCACAATTTTGCATATGGTTTTGTATGCCTGTATATTGAAGAATATAGTGCCAGTAACAACTAACAAGAGCATGTAAAGATAATGTTCAATTTCACATGGAGTTGACCAAAATTCAACGTACAGTACAGCTGTTAATTAGAAGTCAACCAGCCTGATTTTTCAAATACCAAAAGGAAGATGTAACACTTGACAAATTCAACACAAAAGACAATTTCCTTTCCTTTCACGTATAGTATAATCCCTCCAATAACAACACATAAGCAGCTTTCCATCACCAACACACAAAATCACACCTACGAAATTAGGGCAAGAGCGAATGAAAACGAACATACACACGGTTCTCAAAAATATTTTAACTTTTAAAACGCTCGATCAAACAAACAATCCCCTTTCTAGGGTAATAAGAAAAATCAAAACTAACATAACAATTTTCACACAAACTAACTACAGTACAAACTACAAATCTTAGGGATTGATAACTTCCAACAGTTGATGAATTACCTGCTGCTGTTTGGCTACTTGTTCCCTGAGTTTGCTCGCTTGCTTTCTTATGGCTTCCATTTTTGAAAATTGAAGTCGAAATGGAAGTTGCTGTTGAATCAGATGAATCAATCAATCGATGATGAAAAGGGTTCGATTGATATGTTATTGGTGTGTGTGAGATTGAGAATCAAGAAAACAGTAAGGTGTTCACGCGTCGAGAATAATTGAATAAATTGGAATGGTGGAAAAAGGTATGAACAGTGATGCGTATGGACAGTTCGTGTGACGATGGATCTCGTAAAGTTTATAACTGTTTAGGCGCCACTGTTTATTCACCTCAGGTGTAGTTTTCCCTTTCCGTTTCCTTTTATGTTTATTCGCATGTGTTGTTTTTTATAGCACTATAGCATCGATATTTTTACTTTATTTTTATGGTTCCAATAATGAAACGTCTTAAAATTATAAATTGATACCGTAAATTGTTATATAGGTTGTATAGCCTCATACGCTTGTATGGAAGGTTTGAATAGCTTTATAAGGGATGTATAAACCCTCTGACAACCCCTTGAATTTTTCTGAGTATTCAGTGTCAAAATTTGTTATACTCGTAGTATAGCGCTACATGTGTCGTATAGGGGGTCGTATAGGGTTATATGGGCCGTATAGCCGTCCGACAGCCCCCCTGAAATTTCTTCGTTTTCAATGTATTCGACTCTATACGCCGCGTTTGGTGCTATGCAAGACGTATAGGGAGCGTCGATTTATAATGTGAAATGTCTGTATATTAGGTACCTTTTATTATTGTGACTGATTCTTGAACTAACGGGTAAAGTTGCTTTTTTGTTATTTAAAATTTTGGGTTTAAGAAATAGCTGATCAAAAAATCACGGCTAGTAACTCACTCAAAAAATGTTTCTCTCGAAAGTCAGCTTAGCTTGTGGCTCGTTTGTTCTCTCGTTTAAATAAAAACCTAAATTTTTAACCTGCTTCTCTCGGCCTGCACCAACCCTCTCGCCCCCACCATTGTGCCTTCCAAACGGCCAAATTGTCGGTGATAGTGAAACTCTAGTGAAATTTTCCTCTACAACTTACGCCCCTATAGAGTTTACTTCTAGAATTTTTCTTTACGTTTTCTTTTATTTATTTTTCTTTTAACTTTTGAACTTTTGTTACTTTCGTGCTAGAAGAACGTTCAATACAAATTCCATTATAAATAAACTTAATAAAAGCCTATATTAATTGTTTTAAGTAAGATGCATAAGAGAGTCGAATAAAACTATATAATGTTTCATTTTTCCTCACTCACTTTGTCTCGTCTGGGTGAAGACTGATGTTAAACATACATACCAAAAACAAGTTTACAACACATGTAACAACAAAATGTTTGATTGTTATGTTATAGTTAACTTGATAAAAGATAAAAATAAGAGTCTTAATAAAACACAATGACTTTCATAATTCATTCAATTATTAGTGTATTTTCAATGATCTCGAAAATTTACAATCAATATTGGTTCAATTATTCGATCAACTTATCACCATTCTAGTTATTTAAATTAACTCTTACTTCCATCATCATCTTTCTTGCTTTCATCGTCGTCTTTCTTCTTGATAGCGCGAGGCCTATCGAGAGACCCTCTGAAAAAAACCCACAAACTACTATGATATTTATGTGTACCAATTTTGAAATAGTAAGAAATAACAAATAACTAGATCACTTCATTATTAGGAATATTTCGTTTATGATTATCCCAATTTATCTATGATATTTAAAGTAATTTGTTGATTGTTCTATTTACAGTCAGTTGAGTTGGTTAATATACTTCTCTATTCATTTTCCAATTCCAAACCAATTAAATACGTGTTTTCTCAATTTATAAACTAATCATATATTTTCCTTCAAAGGTCTTTTTTGTTTCTTCATGATATTGCAAAATTAATAGGATATATAATTAACCATTATCTAAAACAAATGAAGAAGGTTGACACTATGAAAAGATAAAATACCTCTAAACTACTACCACGTGGGAGAAACTAGGCATAGATAATGGAAGTAGTCCTCGTATACATTATTCCTAATAATATATAACAAATTTTGGTACTTGGTGGTTGACATTTATTTAACATTTAATTGGATTATTAACGGGTCACTGATCCATTCGATAATCTCTAATACCCAAATACAAAACCTTAACTCACTAAGCTAACATGTTTTTAAAAGAAAGCCCCTCCTATCAATCCTAACCTTAAAACCATCATCACGAGTAAAACCAATATAAGTAAAGAAACCCTTAGCTCCACCTAATTAGTTTGATTTTTCTTATTGTTATTTAGATATATTAAGTACAACCTAACTTTTTATGCCACTGATAATTTAAGTAATGATAAAATTCAAAATGAGAAAAATAAAAAACAAATTGAATATTAATAATTTAAATTATTGTTTAATGGCTGATAATATCTTACGTTTGTAGTTTGACTTACGACACTTCTAGTTTTTATTTTTGTTATGAAAGACAATTTTACTCCCATAAAGATCATAAAATTACATATGGTTTCTATTTAATTTCCCTCACAACTCACAAGGATGATTATGAGTAAAATAAAAAAATACCTTTATTAAAAGCAAACTCAAGTTTAAATATATGATGATTATACATGTAAGATTGCCCTTGTTAATAAATGTAAAAATTAAGAGTGATATTTTTATTAGCATGAATCATTGTCAGTCAGTAGATACAGTTTAAAGTACTAAAAGTAAATGTGTCGAAAGAATAACTAAAAGACAATACGATTACCTGCATAGTTGAGGAACCGTCCAAGAAGATGGTCTAACCATAACCGTTTGATTCCCGAGCCACCTCGTGTATTTTCGCCAATCTTCGAGCATGATTTCTAGATCATGAACCTTATTCTCCAACCCAACACAACAATTTGCATGCATGGTGCACACCTTGTCCAAATCCCTACTTGGCTCACAAAATCCACCAAAGAAAGTCGTATCAAGAAACCGAATTTGTAGCCCTTTGTCCCGAATGAAAGGATCATACTTGATCTCATTAAACACATCTTGGTCATGTAAACCTGGATAAGTTAACCGAGAATTGAACCAAAATTTGTAAAATTCGATCGTCTTGTGATTTGATTTTACATAAACGAAACCACCATTTGGCCAATTATCTAGGTCAATCGGGTTCCCTATAAAGTAATCACAAGCAATTTGGAAATCACCGTCCTTATGGAAGTGTGGAAATGGATCTCTAAACCACATTATGTCTGCATCCTTCGATATAAAAGTTAAAAATACATATTAATTATTAACTGAAGCATATGTATAGTTTAAGTTTTTCTAAGGAAAATAATAAGCACACCCCTTAAAGTTATAATTAAAGTCAACAATGAACCGACTGAACCATTCATGTATGCTTATTCATTTGCATTCATTCGTTTAAGTTCATTTACATATTCATTTATTTAAATTTATCATCGAAGTTATTAGTGATACTAATTGACTCATTATGTGTGGGCCCATTCAAATATTACAACCAAGCGTAGGACGGTAGGGTGATCGACAAATTGGACATCACTTGACTTTTCAATTTTTTGACTTGTAGGATTAGTAATCAATTATTTAGCTAGGGATATTTAAAATTTAATTTTGATATTGTTGCTTATTTCCGAAATGTTAGATATGGGCAATCATGTGATGATAATATTTAGACTAATACTGTATTTTTTTTACTTTAAATTAACTAGTGTTTATGCATTTTCTTTTGTGTTTGAAAACCGCTCGTATAGAATATTGACAAATAAACATGAATGCAGAGGCGGAACTACAGGAGGAGGCGTCCGGTGACCCTCCAGTAGTCGACCGACCTGTTTAACACTAGTTCTTGTGTTACATTTGATGAAAACTTAATTCTTGTATAAATAAATATTTTTGTTTGGCCCCCTGCTCGGAAAATTTTGGTTCCGTCAGTGCATGAATGAATATGAACACATTCATTTTATTAACGGACAAACAACAACAAGAAAATATGATCGTTTGAATGTTCATGTTCATCCATTTCTTGGGGTAATTAAAGTCAAATGAACATGAATAAGCCATGTCGACTCATTTATATAGGACAAAAGAGAAAGTAGAAGTACCGTGAAGACGAAGTTGTACCCTAAATTTAAAACAATACGCAGGAAGTCGATTCTTCTCCACATCATTTTTAAATAATCGGGTGTCATAAAAAATGCCTCTTCAGTAAAGTCAACCCCATCAGTAGTAAGATTGTAACAATAAGGATGTAACTTTAAGCAACGAGCGTATGCCTTTTGGTCCAAAGCTACAACAACTAAGTGCTTTAGAAATCTTCGGGTTTCATTCCCGATTTTAAAGCTTTCAAGAAGAAGATCAAACATGGAGTTTGGTTCCGCCCAAGCATCATTTATGGTAGTTATTATAACCGTCTCGTTACTTGTTGCGGCCTCTCTCAATATACTTTTTAGTTCATCAACTTTCTTATCCTTACAAAAAGAATCTAAAAAATTAGAATATGTATACATATGCATATATATACGTATATACTCGTATATGGGATGATTCCTGAGAAAACCAATAGTTATGTGAAAACCAAAGAAAAACTATGAAAACCAATAACATAATTCATAAATTTTATGTTGTTTTAATTGTTAAAAGGTTATTTAAGTATTTTTTACGTATATGTTGAACATAAATATGAGAATAAAGAGTGTATACGTAACACTATGCCGAATGAAAAATGGTTACATATATGTAACCTATATGTGACGTATATGTAAAACCATGCAAATATATTTTATTTGTTCCATACCCTTAATTATATATACACACACATAAATATAAAGGGCAATGATAAAAAAATTATAAGTTATGTGAATGTTTTCATTGGTTTTCTCTAGTTTTCACATAACATTGTGGTTTTTTTAGGATCTCTCCTCTATTCGTATAATAGTACATGTATTATGTAATATGTACATGTACATGCAAGTGTACGTGTATATCAGCTCAGCCCGACTATTAATAGTATGCATCATAAAGTCTTATAAATTAGATCGACTATTAATAGCATGCATCATAAATTCTTATAGTTAGATAATAAATAGATAAATAAAAAATGGGGGCTCCCATTAAACATTTGATATTGTTCTCATAGTAGACTTCATAGCACCGGTTTTCTGCTTGTTTGGTGTAACCATTTTAAAGTTAGTTTTATAGCCCAAGTTACATTTTACCCGATTTCCTTGACTAGCTGGGTTAGCGTCTCGTTACTTTACCAGTAATAGATTCTCATGGTTATATATAAAATTATTAGCCAATGTGGGATTGGCCCGTTTGGCAATGTTGTAAAAGTCGTTAAGCGCTGTCAGGTCGGTCAACTGGGGAGTTACGAGTACTCGTTCTAGGCAGGAAGTACTCGGACATAGTAAATTCTAAAGAAAGTTTTTTTATGGGAAATTATACGTATATTAGATATCGTAAGTTCACTAATATGTATAACAAAATATGTGAATATCAATATAAATTAAAGGATATATGTTCAAATATAAAAATAATTCAAAATTTGATACCTATTCTATTATATTATAGATATAGTAATCATTTAATAGGCATCTTCCAAGGTATCTAAATGATTAACAACAAAAATCCAACAAAAATCGATTAAAAATAGCGAATATTGACGAAAAACAGCGAAAATCCGAGTTTTTCGAGTTGGGCCGCCTAGCTTCGAGTAGGCTGAGTTGGACCGCCTAGCTCTAAGTTGGATCGACTAGCTTCGATTTTGACCGAGGTTGACCGATTTCGAGTAATGGGGCCGAGTTGAAAAAATTCACTTCAGTAAATAGCCGAGTCCCGAGTACACCCCGAGTACTCGGCTGAATTGGCCGAGTTTTACAACACTATCGTTTGGTAGAGGCCTTTCCTTTTAGAATGGAGGTCCTGGGTTCAAACCCAGGCATGATGTAAAATCATTTGGAGTAGTTTAGGAGTGGATAGGTTTGCCGTTTAGAAAAAATAAATAAATAATAAAATTATTTATTTCACATTTACTAAACTATGAAAACTTTTTTACTTTCACCAAAATAGAAATTGAATATAAGTAATCAAGTGATGATACTTAAAAAGTATATATGGTGTTAGCATATCATCTTCTTATTGCTCTAGTAAGTTTTTACAAATGTGAAACTTAAAGTTATTATCCGTTGTTTGATTAACTTGAATTAACTTCATGGATTCAACTTTATTAACTTGTAAAAAAAGGTCAAAAAATAATCCAGATTAATTAGATTTGCTCAAACAAGACATTATGAGTTAGAACCTAATGGCCGGTTTTATAATACTCACGGAATTAAACGGGTGCTTCGTGGCTGCAAACGGATTATGATGGACCCGAAGTGGAGAAGGGTGATACATAATCACACACGAAAGCGCCAACATAGCAAAGATGATCACCACCTTAGGAGTTTGAAGGATAACTTTGAAGCGGTCGGGGAGGAGATCATGGTGGTTGTTGAGCTCCATTGGCGGCGAGAGTGGTGGATGTTGATGATGTTGGTGGCCGGAGTCCGCCATGTTTGTTTGAGTTTCTGAACTCATACGGTGGCAGATGGTTAGTGGTGTTTCTTGGGTATGTATATGGACCCTTTATTGGGTGAAGTCAAGACCAAGTATTGTTAGAAAAGTAATTAGTCATCTAATAAATGCTAATGTAATGAAAGAGAAATGGTCTGATTGATATAATTTTTATAGGGTTTGGTTATTTGAACACCCTCCAATTTTAAATCAACACCCCGGGTGCCCTACACGTCGCGTATGGGTCCATACGCGACGTATAGGGTGCAACAACATTTCCTGACACACGACCCTATACGCCGCGTATGGATCCATACGCAGCGTATAGGGTGCAAAAACATTCCCTGACATCAACCTGTCAGACCAGATGACATTCTGATGTCAATGAAGGTCATACGTAACGTATGGGTCCATACGCAGCGTATGGCTTCAATTTTTTCTCCCTCAACACTCTTGGGACGCATGAACACCTATAAGCCGCGTATGGGCCCATACGCGGCGTATAGGTTAATTTTTACATATATTTTTTTTAAATAAACAAATAAATTTGCGTCAACTATATTTATGTTATGTTTGTAACTTGCTTAACCGATAATTTTAAATCGAATATTTTAACTAACCGATAAAACATATAAGACAAATATTCATATTAACTAAGCAATCGAGATAACAATACAAAAATTAACATAAAATGATAATATAAATTACAAAATTTTCAAATACATAACAAAATAAAAGTTACAATGATAGTAATATAATATAAAAACTACAGCGAGTCTGTGTAATGTTGAGGCGGTGGCAACTCCGGAGGATTAATACCAGCAGCACGTGCTCGCGCAATCTCGAGCTGAACGTGCCACTCCATAAGATCCTCAACTCGATCAAGCCGATGACTCTGCTGCCGTAAACTCGCAGCAACCTCCTACATAAATGTCTCCATACGTGCAGACAGCCTCACATCTCTATAAATGTGTCGAGGAAACTGTGGCTGAGGTGGCGGCTGATGTGCTGGCGGCTGGTCATGCGGCGGCTGGTCGTGCGGCGGATGATCATGCGGGGGATGCTCCTGCTGCTGCTGCGGATCATCAACGCCGACCTGCTGAACAGGTGCCGGCTGCCAGATCTCCCCGGGTCGAATAGAGAATCGTATGCCACCCGGAAACTGGTGTATAATACACATGTCGAATAACGTACGACGATCTAATCTCACCAGCTTGATGGGAGGAGATACGTCAGCAAGATACCGAGGAAGATAACCCAAAGCTCGGGCAATCACCGTGATGTAAGCGCCGCCGTACACCGCTCCTCGCTCCTGGCGATGATAATACGAAGCAAAATACTCCGCCAAACATCTCGCCAGGTTGCACCTGGTTCCCGTAAGCAAACAATACAAGTAAAATAAGTCGGGAATGGTACACCACTCCCGACTCTTGCCACGTCCCGTGATGGATGTGGCGATCATGCGATGTAAGTAATGGATGAGAGGATCTCTAATGCCAGTGACCCTGCCTTTAGTCCTCTGAAACGAACCTCCGCCAATCTAAGGCCACCAAGCTCTCAATCGACTCTCCTCAATCTCAGTAATACCCTCGGTGAATAGAGGGGAACATTCTCCGGCTCAAAGTAAAGTCCCGAGAGAACGACAAACTGCTCAATGGACATTTGATGTAAATGTCCGCATAACCTAAACGAAATCTCGGAACGCTCATCGTCCTCCTCCATCTCATCAGGACGAATATATGTAAAGTTGGATAAAAACTCCATCGTCAGCTCTCGGTAAGAAGGCAAGAACGCGGTCTCGTACAAACGACTCCATGGCGTATCGTCTCCGATAATACCAGCAAGTCTATCGCGCTCTCCGAGCTCGACCATCACCTCCCAGTCGACGGCTTTTTGATGGCCGATCTTCATACGTACGAATTTCGAGCACTTCGCGTGCTCAATGGTCCCGGGCTCAAACTGTAGCCAAGGATGATTGGCGATAACGTCAACAACGTCAGCCTCAATATCTGAATCCGAGAAGACATATCTGCATAAAAAAACGAATATAAGTATAACGGTTTTAAAAGATAAGCTACGTATAGCACATTAATCACCCACCCCCTATACGCGGCGTATAGCCCTATACGCTTCGTATAGGGGTCCCACGTATAAGCAACGTATAGCCCACTAGTCACCTACCCCCCCTATACGCGGCGTATAGACCTATACGCAGCGTATAGGTTGTCAATCTCTTCATCTTCTTTCTCTTACGCTATACGCAATTGTAGCCCCGCGTATAGGTCTATACGCCGCGTATAGGTCATCGTAATATGAACTATACGTCACGTATAGGCCTATACGTGGGTATGTAGTGGCGTATAGTTCATAGACCCAGTTTAAATCAACTGTTTAAAACACACAAAACACCACTTTAACGCCTAAACTATTCAACGATTAGCATAACAAAAATGTAGGAACAATAATACATACCTAGATGAAGAAAAATCGACGAACAATACGAGTAGTATCGACCTATACGATAGAGTTTTTGGTTTCGAAAAAGTGTGGGGTAAGGACAAAATGCCAAAAAAAATCCAACATATACTGAGCGGAGGTGCTATACGCCGCGTATGGGTCCATACGCGGCGTATAGCTTTAAAATTTTAAAAATTTGTTTTTTAAAAAAATCACTTTTAAATTGTTTTGAATTTGAATTATTTGAATTATTGGAATTGTAAAATTTGAAAATTTTGAAATTATTTGAATTGTAACATTTGAAAAATCACTTTCAAACTGTTAAATCGTGAGATACGAAGACATTAATAAAATATAATACAAACGTAATAATAATTCTAATATTACAAGTTTTGAATTAAAACAAATTTATATAAGTTGGGGTTTCTCGGTCATTATCTATTATTGCGTTATATTCCGAGATACGAAGTCTATATATAATCTCCCATTCTGCAGCACGTACGTTTCGGTTAAGAAGCCAAATATTACTTAGCATCGGATAATCTCCTTCTAACTTAACATGGACGAAATGATTATTGTTGACATGAACAATCGACACGACATGATGAGGTATCATAGATCTCGCGTTAGCCCATAACGGAAAAAATGTTTGACAACCATTTTTGCTTAATAAATGAAGAATAACACCAAACTTTTGAGCAACCACTGTTCCTGTATACGGCATTATCATCCAATGTTCTTCTGGTGTAGGTTTCACACGTTGCCAGTTTCACGCGTTCCATCTCTTCTTCAACATCAATTTCTTCATCCACCATAAATGACGGTTTAAGCTTATCAAGTTTCGTTCAAAATACCTCAATTGCATCTAGTGGAATTTTAGTGCCTGCATTATAAATTATTAATTAATATATAATTCATTACGGGATATAAGACGTTAGTAAAGTATCGGCAATTACCAGAATATTCATATTTTTCCAGCCGACAAGCATAAGGCAAGCCACAACTCGTGAAAAGATGACAATCACACATTGCATTTGCTGAGCGCATCACTTGCAATTTAGTGTTTTCGGCAACTAATAAATCAAGAGTTTTATGTGAAACCTTGCCTCGTAGGTAATCAAATAACGGGAGTTTATGATGATTCATGGTTTTAATTTTGCTTGTGTCAAAACTTTCTTTTAAATTTACCTCTTGCGCGTTTATCAATTGATCTACAAACTCCACAAGTCTATCCAGTGAGCTATCTGTTGATTTAAGATATCTTTTTAAATTTGCATGCTGGCTCTCGACTCTATTTGTTGTATGTTGGCCAAAATTGCGGTTTGAGTTAGTCTAGGCTGATACAAACATTTCTTTGTAAATTTCTAGCCAGTTTTTGTATATATAAGATAAAACTTCTAAAAATATAATAAAACAAAATTATTTTCTGTATTTGACAGCATTGTATGTATGTATGTAAGGAAAACTTACTTTCTCGCTTCGCTTCAACTAGTCGTTCGTAAAGAATGTTATAGTTATACTCGTAAATCTCCGACGTGGAAGACTCACACAAACGTGCCCATGCGTATTTAAACTTTCCCCAGTCATCTTTCGTAAAACTTGCTTTATAGTGTTTCGCTATATTTTCAGCAATATGCCACCTGCATAAATATTTCGAAGCATTCGGAAATACTTTAACACATGCATTCATTAAAGCAAGATCTCTGTCTGTTATTATGACGCGCGGCTCCATACACCTGTGTAACGTATCTTTCAATCTGTTAAGCACCCATTCAAAATTATCTTCCCGTTCTTTACTAATAAACGCATGAGCAACACAAAATGTCTTGTATGTTGAGGTCACACCAACAATCTGAACAAATGGAAGTTTGTACATGTTTGTTTTATATGTAGCGTTTATCATCAGCATGTGTGGGAATGCACGCCAAGTGTCGTGCGATTTTGGATGACAAAAAAATATCTCTTCTACGGTATTTGTAGCGGGATCTTCTCGGGTGTAATAAACGTACCCTTTAGAAGATAAAAGGTTTTCTAAAACTTGCATTGGTGTTTCACCGACTTTCTTCTTATTTCTTATCTTCTGTTGAACGTTGTATACGTCTCTGGTTATAGATGCGTTATCAGGGTTTTGCTTTTTTAAAGCTGATAGTATGTTACGAGGCTCCATGTTCTGATTAGTAAGCTGCTCCACCAAATCGTATTCGTTTTGAGAAAACCTTCTTACAAATGGGTGCCCCTTCATATGTTGAGCGGGATCATGGTTATGTTCATCATTTCTCACCTCTAATTTCCATTAACGACGTTTGTTGTCGTATATTCCTACTAATTTAAAAGAACATCCGATTTTTTTACTACCAGATCGTCTAACTGTTGCTTGACTTTTGTGTTCGCCACCACGATCATAGATAAGCCATACCTTTACGACCTGACCTCCTTTTTTCTTTGATCTTCGTGTAATAATAACGTAACCATTATAACGTCCCTTATTAACAGCCCAACAGATTAGCTCATCGAGTGATAAAAATTCTTGTGACGTTTCAAACGATACTTTCGTGTTCTGATTTTCATCACTCGAGAGAAAGTTTATATTACTTTGTTGTGGGTCGTAACTTGATTCTCGGCAAAAGTCGAATTCATCATCGGGAACATACGATTGGTTTAAATCTGGCAATCGTGTATCGTAAGAAGATTGAACGTACGAATCATCTTGATTACTATCCGCCACGTACGAAATGCTTGAATATTCATTTGAATATTCACTAAAAAATAGTTACCATCCCAAAACGACATAGCGAACGAATGAAAACGTATGATATTTTGAGAGAAACAAACGTTTGAGATTTTCACAATTTAGAGATCGAATGAAAACGTTTGAGATCGAATGCGTTTTTATATATTTAAAAACGTTTGAGACCCATACGCGACGTATAGGTGGGTGTCGATTTATCTGGTGGGGTGTCCCTTTTTTTAACAGCAAAACTATCCTACTTTTATTCTTGAAATACTCTAAACTAATTTGTATCATATTTGGTTTTAAACTCAAAAGATTAGTTCAAACAAACAACGCATCTATCAAGTATACTAGCCCCACTTACGCTAATAATTTAATTAATTATACTATATTATAATAAATTTAAGAAGAACAATATCGTCTTCTTAAATTAATATAATTAAAGCGGGTAAAATTATCTTTTATAAGATTAACTATCTTGGTTATCTTTTACATACGCATACCAATTATACAATTAAATACAAAAAATAACTGATAATATTAATTATAAATATCATAAATTATTTGAAGTACAACTTCATTTTGTTGTTATTATAATTAATTAATACTGAATTTTTTAAAAAAATCTCATTGTGTAAACAATCAATTTTGATGTTTAATTAAATTCTCAAAATTATTTTTATTCAATATGATATCAATTTATTTTATTTATAAAACTTTATTATCCTTCAAATGATACTTTACCAATTAAAAATTAGTGTGTTGTGTTTCTTCCATCACGCAGACACCCTCTAGTGACAATATATAACTAGTTTTATACCTGTCCGGTGGTCGGGTAGATATAATCATCTTTCATTGCATTCTAAATAAAAATCATATTTATTATAATTAAAATACAACTCGTTTACTCTACCATCAAATATATTCTAAAAAATATATTACATTGCCTTGATCTCATATTATCAAAACTATCTTTGAGTGCATTCTAACTACAAGAGTGTTTTTCAGGATAAAAGTACAATTCATTTAGCATCAATGAAAATAAAGGAAACTGAAATAACCTTGAACAGCAAGACCAGAACACCTTATTTAAAAATAAGAAGAAATATATTGTGTTAAATTCATGTTGCTAGATATGTTTACATAGTCAATTTAGAACACAACGACAATTCTCTAATTTACTCTCCAGAAACAGCAAAGATACTGAAACCAAAATCAAAAGCCAATATAGTTTCATTATTCTTCCTTTGGAAACCACCCAAATTTTGGATGTTTAAAGTCATTTTGCAACAAACAAACCAAGTCAAACATGCCGGTTTAGATTTTTACAACAATAAAAATGTCACACATGAATGTAAGTTTTGATAATAATAAAAAATAAAATACGAGATAAAAACAAAACGTAAAGCTTATACTTTATGTGCAAAATTCTCCTTTCATATCATAAAATTGGATTCTAGCTTTAACTAACTAACTATATATATATATATATATATATATATATATATATATATATATATATATATATATATATATATATATAGGTTCTGAAAATAAAAAGTGGTTCTGTAATGATCCTAATATATATATAAACGTATTATAATATAGTATACATCATTGAGATCATTTGCTCTCTGCAACACCTCAAGAGCCTTTGTTCTAATATCACTGGAATCTGAATCAAACTTCCCTTGGAACATATTGTTTTACTCAAAGTAGGTTTTTTTTGCTTTTTTTTTCAATCTAAATTGATAGATTTATAAAAAAAAAAAACTAAAGGTTTTACACAAAAAGCTGTTGAATAATAACAAAATCTTGAACTCTTTAGATCATGAAATATTTTAAACCAGAGATAATTGTGAAGAAAGTCAAAGATAAGTTGAATAATAGGATAACAAATGGGAAAAGCAACAATTTCACATACTTACCTGGTCTTTCTTTACCTAAATGAAGGACGTGATGGATTGTGTAACCGAGTTACCTGCATAAAAGAAAAACAATAAAAGAGTGAGATTATATAAAATGAATAACAAAGTTGTATGAATCCTCACTTCAATATACCAAGAGACATGCGACAAAAAGAGAAAAACAAACCAAATTTTATATTCTAACATGTGATTGTTAAAAAAGTTGCCCAAGAATCGAGCTGAAAAAGATCATTCAAAGTAAACTGTAATTGTATTCAAAACTATATAAAAAAAGAAACAAACAAACAACTATTCAACTATATTATTCGATTATAGTTTTATGAGTTTATATAAAATCATATGAATGAAACTAACTTTGATTCAAAACAAAAATCAGTTGGTTCCATGAGACTGGCTGGTTTCACCACTCATCCAATTTCAACACTGGAATCGGCTAAATTTCATAATATAGACAACTCGCCACCTGGTACATAAAACTCAGGTACTAAAAACTACCAACATCAATCCACATCTACTTGGGCAATGCAGATATTGCCTCAAAATTAGGGCTCCAAAGATCTTTCTGTTAACCATAGTTGTGCCCTTATAACCCAAAAAAAAAAACTTATGTTATACTCAAAAGTTAATATATCTGATGTTTGCAGATGTGTTCATATATTAAGATTATTTTTTGACAGCTATGGCTATCCCAACCTATAAAAACAATTGAACAATTTAACAAATATTAACAGGTCATTAGACCAAAAACACACCATAATCAGACATTAATTTGGTTTAAAACAAAAAAAACACCTTAATAGGTAATTAGACCAAAAACACACCATAATCAGACATTAATTTGGTTTAATAACCAAAACACACTTTAATGGGTCATTAGATCATAAAAATCACACAGTATGTTATTTTATATAAACTACAATTCAAAATTTATAGAAACTACAATCTAATATTTAGACATCTACTCAATTGTCAACACGCAATCCATTAAATTTTATACAAACCACAATTCAAAATTTAAATGGAATTGTAATCATACTTCATAAATGGAACTTAATGCATCTCTGATTCTCTGATATTTTGAAACCTACTCGTTGCATCATCGCTTCATGTTATTTCCCTCTAGATCAAAAAGTTTTGTCAACTCCATCAGTCTACATACAATAACTGAAAGTATCAAAATCAAAATAACAAATAGAAATGTATAAGCAATTGAATAGAGAAATAATTTTCAACACTAACCTTGAAAGATTAACTCTTACTTCATCTCCCAGCCTCACAATCTCAGACCTTATGTGGCATGTATGTTCTGAATCTGATGAGAGATTAGGAGGAGAACAAAAACAGAAAAAAAGAAACAGAATAGAACTTAAATAAACCAAATTTTTATGAATTTAACTACATTAATTGAAGAATCCTAATCAACTAATGTCTTGAAGCTTTAAGTCATGAATTACTTACCATTGTTTCCATCACCTACATATTACGTGCATAATAAAAACTCGTTAAAGATCACATACCAATCATGGTCGAAGTTTATTATCATGACACATATTGTTCAATTACCACTAGAAACACCATATCACCAATATAATTTGCATTCTTCCCTTTATATATAAGAGAGTTAAACGTGTGATTTAGAACACAAAATAATAACTTCAAATGCAAAAAATTACAAATTAAAAACTGTCTACTCACTGAATTTGATGTAATTATACAAAGCTCAATCACTATAATAGCGAGGGACAATTTACAATTTCACTTAAATTTAGGGTTTACAAACTAAAGGTGCAACGACTTAGGGTTACCATAGATATATGGAGACTGTGAGTGCAGAGTGAGAGAGGATAAGGGTACTCGCCTGTGACCATGGTCGATGAAATCAGAGCCGATTTAAAGAGTTTAACAAAATCAAAGAGTAGTAGAACACATAAATATACTTGATCTCGTTTAAACTGGGCGGGATTGGTGACTAATGTGGTTGCAACGATGGTTGATTTAACAACGACGATGATCAATTGGGTAGCTTTGACGGCCGATTGGACGGGTGTGGTGGTCGATTGGGCGACTGTAACAACCAATTGAGTGGCATCGATAGTGGATTGAGATTTGAGAGGTGGTAATGTGGTGGTGGGCAGTGACAATCGGAACATCTCTTCTTATGATAGTGTTCTGTATATATTAACATACAAGATAATGAAGCGGTTATTGCTGGCGACGTGGGGGAGGAAGAAAACGTGTATAATCCTTGTGAGGTGCAAAGATTTATAAAGTAACCGCGCATAACCGTAAATTTTTGTCATAACCGTCGACTTTGTGCGGTACAGATCCACCAAATTGGACTTTCAACGGTCCAGATTGCTTAAAAAAACAGTTACGTAGACCGGTAGTAATATATTATATAATGATACTTTATAGTGATAATTATATAGATGGTCCATGTATGATTATATTATGTATTTGGTCTTTAAGTTTTATTTATCATACGTTTGATCCTAACCGTTCATTCAACCATGATATAGGTGGTACCTTACATAAATGGACGTTAGTTTTTGGTGTTTAATTTTTTAAAATGATGGTTATAACCTTGTAATATCATAAAACAAAGAATAAAATAAACTAACTATTTTTCTAAAGTTAAATTAGGCACTAGCACAACAATCTTCAGCATCTGGCCACCATCACTGGCACCATGTCGAATTTGAAAACAGATCAACATCATCATCGGTTGCCACCATCACTGCACCCCCCTGCATCTTCCCCCGTCTCATTGTCGAGCTCGCCACACGCCTTCAACAATGGGCCAAAAAGAAAAGATAACCAACAGAAAAGAAAACCGTTGCCTTCCAGTACCAACAATGTTGCCTTTCACAACCGTCCGCATTGTTCATCACTCACATCACATGCCCCCTTGAGCTGGTTGAAGGTTGCCAATGATGAAGGTTGTCATCGTTAAGAGGTTGGCTAGGGGAGAAAAGGGGTTGGAGTGTTAATGATCATTATTACTATTATTATATTAACGCGTATGATGATCATTTTACACAAGCTAAACAAAAATTTAACGTTTATCCAACCCAAGGATAATTGTGTTACATTTTTGCTTCATTTTAACGAAGGTGTATGATTTCCTTTTACTAAGTTTTTATAGGGTTAAACGTTTCACATTACTATACCAAGGAATGTAACATTGTATCCTTCTTTATTGTTGTCATGAGCATGTTAACATTTCTTTTGTCTTTTTACGAATTTTACACCGATAGAAAACTGACTAAAAACAACAAAAATCACCGACGCTTGTTATCCGTCTATATCTAGAGACAAGCGTTGCATGGGAGGATCCGGGGAATTCCCAGCCCTGTGCGAGAACACCACCCCTAATCCCAGTGACAAAATTAAAGCCCTGACCCAATGAAAAACTCCCAGGCATCACCATCCACTCTCTCTTCTTTTCTAGGTTAAACAGAAAAACCGAGAAAAACTACGACGACTCCGTGGAAAACAAAAAAGAACCAGAGAAAACTAAAAAAAAATATCTGACGTTGCATTAATGTGTCACCCGTGAAAAACACTGCCAGAGGCCTAAGTACTGAGAGGCCATTGACATATAATAAAAATCACATGAATTTCAATTATTCTTCCAATGTTATGAATATATCACATTTTTATAAAAAATGAATGAACTAAATGGAACATATATAAAAGTCAATTTATCAGTATTATTATTTTTACGACCCTAATCTACTCTACTTCTACTTCTAACTTAAAGGTATTTCATATCTCAAAAAAAACTAAAACCCTAACACTTTTTAGGTGAGAGCACCCAGCTATGCCACTTAACCACTCCTATTGCTTGTAAGTCAATTATTATTTAGCGAATTTTTTTCCTTACACTTACTATTTAACGAACATTTATGTTTCATTTATATATTTGAAGTTCGTGAAAAATTTTCGTATTTTATATTCATTTTGTTGTAGTGAATAAACCAATATTAATTATTGAATAATTTTTGTTGTTAGAAAAAGTTAGGTCAGTAAAACACTATCGTGCGAGAGGATCAGGCCACTGATAGTGGAATGGGAATGGTCCTATTAAGTTGAATTTTCCTGAATTATATGCAATTGAGAAAGAAAAATCATGCAAGCTTGGAGAAAGAATAAAGGTGGCTGCAAATGAAATTGGTGGGAATCGGAAATGGTCTCATACTCCGGGCAATTATGAAGAGTGTACGCAATTGCAGAATCTTGAGATGTTGATTCAAGGTTTAAATATCTCAAACGAAAATGACAAATGGTTTTGGTTGGGGGACGATTTTGGGGTTTTCTCGGTTAAGTCTCTTCGGTCGATTTTAGAGCTTAATCGGGTCCCTTCAGACTTTAATCCTCATATGTGGTTGCCATGGGTCCGTTGAAAGTTAATGTGTTTGCTTGGAGAGCCAGAAATGATAAAATTCCATTCAAATTGGCATTATCAACCAAGGGGGTCAATCTTTATTCTACTGAATGTTCACTATGCTTTGGAGAGAACGAGAGTACGAAACAGCTAACCATGTTTTAATTCATTGCCTGTCGCAACCAACTCTCATAATTCTTCTTTTGGTTTGTTTCAGAGTTCTTCAGAAACCCTATCTTGTCTATGTTCCAGATAACTGACCAGCTTGTTCGCTGGCCGGACGAAAATTCTTTCAACAAGTGGATGATGTGACGTCCCGTACTTTCAGATTAACGTCGTTAACCCGATTCAAATTATTTAAACATTCCTTTATTGATTATGAAATTAATTTTATGATTAATTCATTCAAGTAATTAATTTGAGGAGTCTTTTGTGCAAGTTGAGCATATTAGACGGACTAAATTGCCATTTATGGAAGTTTCACAATTTTAATAACTACCCACCCCCACCCCGTTTTCCTCACCCCCGCAACCACAACCTTAGCAGCCTTACACCCTCCCGACGGCAGCCCACTCGCGACTACACCTCCGGCAACCTTCCCCTTCGCAGTGGCAGACAGGCGGTGATCGAAGCTCCTCCGGCAACCACGTAAGCAACGACAGTCACGGTTAGCACCCAAGCGGCACGGAGAAGTTCTCATATTTCTCGCATCTCATTCGGTACGGTTTTTCGTTGTTACTCGTGTTCGTTACGTTTGCGGTTTCGGGTTTCATGTACGCATCTATGTTGTGTGGGTTGCTCGGTTGTGTGCTCACGTATGATTTCTGCGCATGTGTTGTATGTGCGTGTGTATGTTCTATGCGTGTTTGTATGTTTGAGGTAACATGAGGATTTTTAGGAGGTAAGGTCTCGTTGTGTGCGTGATTTGTGCATCGAATTGTGTGCATGTGTAGGATGTTGTGGGTGCTTGTTTGGTTTTGAATGGGGTTCGGCCGATGGTTTTGGATAGTGGCTTCCTAGACCGACCATTTTTGGTTGGGTTTAGTTGTGATGTTGGGGGTATTGTGATGATGCATGCATGTGTTTGATGTTATGAGTTGTTGGTATATGGTATGCATGGGGTTGGGTTGATGGCACCAATAATGTTGGTGCATGATGGGTGTGTTTCACATTCATGGTGTGTGATGCATGGTGTTCAACTTTAATATATGATTGGTGAGTGTTAGCTATATAAAATATATAGTAAGGGTTGTATAAATTCTTATATGTGTATGACAATTTAAGTGTGCTAATTTTGGACCGTTAGGCATTACGTATCCATGAGTGCGTATGACTGTGTTTGTGTTTGCTTGTGAATGGGGAAACATCGATGTTGTGCATTGCAATCGGGTCGGGAATGCGAAAACGTATAGTTAAAAGTTAGTATTAAATAGTAATTAGATGTTAAACGTGAATTCAGGTGTCCCGGAAATCTAATCATTGTTTTTTGCATTATTACCCGCTGTGCTATTAAGGTGAGTTTACGGCTCCACTTTACATATATTTTTTTGGGAAAAAGAAACATGTTCATTTTAAAAGTTCATTCATTTGATCAGTATTGCTGTAATTATCGCATGATTACTAGTGTTGTACCAATTTAAGTCATCACTTTCGAACCGTTAATGTATGTTCTTTAGCGAGGTAATTCTGAGTTGATCTACTGTGTTTGACAAACCCCACCCGGGCTAGTCGTGCTAGCACGATTGCACGTCAAACAGGTGTTTAATTAACCTAATTTCTGTTGCTGTGGTCTTGTAACCACAGCGAGGCATGCTTACAATTGTCAGCTTCGGTTGCGAACTTCATACACTATGTAACTTGTTATGTAGACTAGCTATCTACTGATATTACTTTGTTTACTGGATCTATTTTCGATTATGTTACTGTTTATCAAAATCTGTGAACTCACCAACACTGTGTTGACACTTTAGCATGTTTCTTTTAGGTTCTTAAGGTGTGCACAACTAGGAGCATCTCATTATTACATACATTATTGGTTGATTTTTAATGGTTAAACAATGTTTCTACAAATTTCATTTAGTTGGGTTGCGCGTGTTTTGCGCTATTTAAGTTATGAATGTTTACGCTTCCGCAAATGTTTTCTTGAAATCATTATTAGTTATGCTTTCGGGATTTTATAATATTATTAAACAACTATGTTTTGTAATTATTATGTCGTTTGGTGTAACTATCAGCTGAGATCCTGGTATGTCACGCGCCTAACGGTAGAACCCCGTTTGTGGAAATTAAGGGTGTGACATTACCCGTATGCAGCGTCGATTTGGGACCAAATTTTAATATGGTGTTGCACCTCGGAAGTAGAGAGGGATTCGATCAGGAGCATGCTACAGGCCCCTTTCAAAATGGATGTTAATTTAAAACAGAAAAAGGCTGTGTATGTGGTGTTTATGGCTACGTTTTGGGGCATTTAGAAGTCGAGGAATGGACTTGTTTTCAACTCCAAGCCTTTATCAGTGTCGGTGGTGTGAATGAAGTAAAATATCTTTCTTTTTCATGGTTAAAACATAAAGGAAAGTTTGGAGAACTTGCATGGCATTTATGGTGTAATTTTTCATTTACTAACTTTCCTTTGTAATTGTTATTGTTGGTCCTAGCATCTTGCTAGTGGCTATAATTATAATAAAATTTTCCGTTCAAAAAAAAGTAAAACACTATCTAAACTAGTGGTCGCCTACCCAAAATTTTAAGATTTTAAAAATTATATTCTCAAGTATTATAAGTAATTAAGTTTTAAGGCATTTTAAAAGTACTTAGTTTAATAGTAGAAAAAATAAACAAACTTAGATGGACTTGTATAAATAATATTTGTTTAAGAAAATTGATCTAACCTAATTAATTTATAGGATAGAGTTATGGTTGTAAAAGGAAGTATTTAATCTAAAATGACTAAAAAGAATTCTGGCTTGATATGTGTTTTTATTGTATTATAAGGAAAGATATTTTGATCATTTTATCAAATATGTTTCATCATTTGTATTCATCGTTGTGTTTTACGTTTTAAATCATTTCGTGTTATTTTGGCATTGTTTTTCATATATTATATGATCTTATTGTTATCTTAGCATTACGTATTACAATTAAAGGTACACAATAATGTTATTTCACCAACGTGTTTTTCAAAACTAATTATGCCCGACATAACACAATGACGAATAAAAAGCAAAATAAGACATTTTATCATTGTACTTTATGTTTTATATCATTTTGTCATATTTTATAATGTATTACATTAATTAGTTGTTAATTGTTTTGTTTTACATATTAAAATTGCACAACAGTGTTATTTTACCATTATGTTTTTTATAATTCATCATTCTAGAAAAAACACAATGATTTTTCAAAAAGCATAATGACTAACAAAAAAAACCGCACTAAAGACACAATAAGGAGCATATTTCATATGAGCTTAAAACGTTAAAAAAAATTATCTTTTTATATAACTATATTGTACTCGTTTTAAAGATAAAAACGTTCGTTTTCTTGGTGTAATTTTTATAAAAAATATGATGTTGTATATAAAAGTTATAAACGTTCAAAAAAAGCAGGTGAACTTGAAAAAATTAACAAGAGTGATCATGCCTAAAATACCCTCTTAAAAACATTTTTCGTACAATTTAATATCAACAATTGATTAAGATGATTGATTATTGATGATTGAGATTTTTTCTTATATTTTTTAGATTTCGTATCATTTTTATTTGAACTATTTTTCTAATTTGTACTCCTTATTAATTTTATTATTATCATATATAAATAGTTTTGAAACTCAGTTAGATCGATTCTAAATGGAAAATTTTAGTGAACAATAATAGATTAAATTTTCTAGAAAATTTGGTTTTTCAATTTACAATTATTTTCTTGACTTTGAGGCCAAGCCCTCCATCCTCTCTCGGGAGGTAGACTGTAGGCCACGTCTTAAATGGCTGTTTGAAAGGGGTTGACCATGGGCTGATCACTGACTGACTGACTGGTCAGCCGGTCAGCGCATTTGATATTCAGGACTTGGCCACTAACCCGGTCGGAAGATGCTGACCGAGTCCCCTAAATATTCTTCACTGACCAAAACCTCACCCTCTCCTCTTCACCTCTGGATCCCAACTCCCGCCCCCAAAAGCGGAGACCGAAGCACCGATCTCCTTAACCCGCCGCTCCTCTTCACCGATCCCCTCCACCCGCCACTCCTCTTCACCGGCGCCCTCCCTCCGCCGCTCCTCTTACCGGCGCCCTCCCTCCGATGCTCTCCCTCCGTCGCACTCCTCTTCACCGGCGCCCTCCCTCTGCCGCTCCTCTTCACCGGCGCCCTCCCTCCGCGCAGAAGGTTGTTCTTGCGGAAGGTATAGATCTTGAAGTTGTTCTTGTTATAGTTCTTAAAGCTGTTGCAGAAGGTAATATTGTTCTTGTTTTGAAATTCTTTGAAAGTGGTTGATTTTATAGTTTTTGAAATCAGATTTCAGTTTAGTTGTATGATTAGAAATTTTGTTCTAGTTCTTGAAAAGTTGTTCTTGTCCTTTATTGAAATCATATTTGATATTAGTTAGGGTTACATGAGTTCTTGAAATCAGATTTGATGCTGCTTATCATGGAAAGTTATAACGAAAAAACTAAAAAATGATCATAATTTCATTGTTGACCATAAACAAATGAAAAATCGATATGACTACCTGAAATCAAGTACGAAGCTTGGGTGAAACTGAAAAACAAAACGGGAATATTTATGATCCTATAACCAACACTTTCAATATGAGTGATGAAGAATGGGAAGCGGAGGCAAATGTATTTTTTTTAAAAAAAATTAGCTGTTTTTATTGATTACACAACACCAGTTAAATGCAAACTTGTCAGAACTTTGGAGCAATATGGTTATTTTTATCATTCAACAGAGTCAGGCAGATACTGAATCAAACAGCCAAGTTTCAGTCAGATGCAGACTCAGTCAGAACTTCTAACTGGGTTAGCTTCCGACTCAGACAGATATTACTGAGTCAGTGGTAATCAAACAGCCTCTTACTTTGTCTTTTATTAAATGTAAAAATTATATTTGATTTATTAAATGTGAAAATTAAATTTGATTAAAGATGATAAGAAAATTGGTCATTAAATTGAATATATTTTGAAAATGTAATATCTATGGCTCATCATATCAAATGCTTAGGGCTAGGAGCATATTTAACAGAGAATGTTTAATAGATTACTAAGTGTTTGGTTGCTAGTATTATTTTTTTCTAAGAGAAAATTTTTATTAAAGGGGCTAGCAAGAAATTAAAATCTCCAAAAAGCATACAAGGAGAAAATAAACAAACAAGTAAAAAATACAAAAGATCACCTAAAAACTCAAAATAAAACAATCAAAACCAGAGCCCATCAATCAGACCAACTATCTCAATCACTACCACTACGTGCCGTTTTTAATCCAAAGGGATCCGAGAAGCTTGATTTGCTCAAAGATCATTGTAGGGGCAGCTCTGGAGTTCTTGAAAACGCAATCGTTTCTCACCTTCCATATGCACTAATAGGAGATGAGAACAATGGCATGGATAGCCTTGCTTTTACTAGCGTTGCACTTGAAAGATTTATGGATATCCATCTGGTCACGAAATGAGAAAATGTAAATTGGGGGGATATTGCACCATTGGCTAACCAAAGCCCACACATAGTTTGCCACCTGACAAGAGATAAACAAATGCTCAACGGACTCGTTGACACCATCACAAAGCTTACAAGTCGAGCAGTCCACACGAACATTCCTACGACAGAGAGCATCATAGGTGGGAATTCCATCAGCTCGAAACTTCTTCACAAAGCTTTTTGGAATTACCATTTCCTCGTCCCCTCAAGAAACTTCTTCACATTTTATCAAGGAATCCAGGACTTTCATAGGAGCACGGTAAAGGGAGAAATAGTAATTAGGGAGCACATCCATGACCGAGGAGATTAGACTTAATCGTCAACCAATAGAAAGTGTTTTCACCTTCCATTGAGAGAGACAGGATTGAACAATATCTAAATCCAGGACTTTACAATGTTCATGTTAGCCCAACGTGCAAACCAAGATATGAGAATGGGAATTTTCCGACCTTGCAATGAAATGAGGAGGCCATATTATGAAGATCCAGATACTATATTTTAAAAACCAAACATGAAGATGTTATACATGCATACTAAAAACAAGTTTACAACACATGTTATAACATGTTTTATTCTTATATTACAGTTAGCTTGATAAAAGATCAAAATAATAGTCAAATTAAACACAATGGCTTTTATACAATTATTAGAGTCTAATCTCCAGAATTGTGATACAATCAATATTGGTCTGATCATTCGATCAACTTATCACCATTGCAGTTATTTAAATCAACTTCCATCGTCATCTTTCTTACTTCCATCATCATGTTTCTTTTTGGTAGCACGAGGCCTATTGAAAGACCCCCTAGAAAAACCCACAAATTATTATGATATTTACGTGTAATCAATTTGAAATAGTATTATAATTATCCCAATTTTATCTATAATATATAATAAGTAACATGTTGATTGTATTTACAGTTTACTCGCATACTTCTCTTTTCATTTTTTTCAGAACCATTTAAATACATGTTTTCTCTATTTATAAACTAATCATATATTTTCCTTCCAAAGTTTTTCTTTTTTTTTTTAATTCTTCATCGTCTTGCAAAATTAATAAGATATATAATTTACTTTTGTTTAAAACAAAGAAATATATAATTTACCTTTATTTAACACTATAAAACAAATAAGAAGGCTGAAATGCATCACGTTCTAGCGTTCAACGTCTTTCAAAATTAATAAGATATATATATAACGTAAGACCAATGATTTTTATTTTTAAATGGTTAAGTTGTGATACACAAGATAATTAAAAAATGAAGAGATTTTGGGTTCAAGTCTCACTTTGAGAGGGTTGAACCAAAGGTTTTTTCTAATTGCGGGTTTCCTCCTATTAGGGTTGGGGGGTGCGGTCCCGCATGGGCGAAGCTTTGTATGGGTCGGGTAGTGTAAATTTTTAAACATATATAGATTTCGCCCCCTAAAATAGTTTTCTTCCGCCCCCGCCCCTCCTATGATGTGGTTCAACATCCACCATTGCGGTCCCGGCTGAAAAACGAATAGGTGTATCCGATTAAAATATATAACACATATCCTCCGAATCATGGTTGTACATTTGTTGTTCAAAAAATAATATATATGTAATGTAAGTAGTCCTCGTATACATTATTCATTTAGTATTATTAATAACAAACTAGTTTTTTACCAGCCGCATGTTGCGGTGGCATAGGACACAATGTGATAAAATACAGACTACAATCGACTCGACTTGTTTCCTAACTATATTTGAGCTGATTCTTTTTTAAATAAAATATGTTGAAACGTAAACCAACTCAAAGTATACATAAAAAATACGTGCACTGGCGTCGTATGCGGCGTGATAAAGTATTGATTACAATTGTCCCGCTGCATTTAAAACTAAATTTACATCGGAACGTAGAGCAACTTGGTTTTTTACCGTCGAATGTGAACATATTTTATTTGACCCGATATAATTCCAAACAAAATTTATGTCGAAATGTATATCAACTCAAACATGCATAAAAATAAGAACGAAAACATTTTATATTTTATTTGACCCGACTCAATTCTAAGCAAAATATCAAAACGTTTACGAACATCGAAACCACGTAAACTCAACCATTAGTCTGCTTTTAGTAAACGTAGGCATACATATATAACAAAACGAAACGAAAACCAGTAAGCGGTAAACAATAACTTTAATTAAAAAATATTATTATTACTAACAATAATCGCTAAGGTTTTGAGGAAAAAAAAAACCTTCAATTGATAAACAATAATAACTCAAACACGTTTGGGGCGGTTACCAAACAATCTTTATCTTTATACTTTAATATAAGAGTAATTTGAGATGACACGTGGCAGCAACACAATCATCCTCACCAAAATTTTCCCGCCTCTCTCTCATATTAAATAATTACCTTAATTATTAATAATATTATTTAATACTTTTTAGATTTAGTAAATTAAGAAAAAAATCTATTCATTAATGTTATTTCTAAATAAATACTTTAATATAAGAGTAATTTGAGATGACACGTGGCAGCAACACAATCATCCTCACCAAAATTTTCCCGTCTCTCTCTCATATTAAATAATTACCTTAATTATTAATAATATTATTTAATACTTTTTAGATTTAGTAAATTAAGAAAAAAATCTATTCATTAATGTTATATCTAAATAAATAATTTTTTTGTAAAATAATAATTTTTTCTAAAGCATAAAACTTTTTTAAAAATACGAAATATTTTTAAATTGGTATTTTTAAAAAGTTAATTTTTTAAAAACTAAAAATAATCAAATTTAGGAGTTATAATAAGAAAATTTTTAAAAATGACATTTTTATACAGTTTGTTTTAAAACAAAATGTTTATTTTTTTGGAAAAAATTTTAAAAACAAAATTTTAAAAAGTTGATATCACTGTTTTATTATTTATAGTCATTTCTTATATGTAATTTCAATCATATGATATCTTTGAATATCATTTTATAATTATTAGTTTTTATTATATTAATATTTTATTCATTCAACCCGTGTAATACACAGGTTTACTAAATCGAGTTAAATAATAAGATTGTAACTGTTTAATTCTATTTTGTTTTGATATATAGGTAATTTTGGCGCCGTTCAAAAAAAAAAACAAATGTTGTGTATTTGGTGGTTGACCTATTTAATTTGATTATTTTGATTGTTATTTAGATATATCAAATCCAACCTAACTTTTATGCCACTGATAAATTAAGTAATGAAAAAATTATAAATGAGAAAATTAAAGAAATTTTAAATATTATTAATTTAAATTATTGTTTAACGACTGATAATAACCTAATATTGTAGTTTGACCAATGACATTTCTAGCTTTTACTTTTGTTGTCAAAGACCATCAAAGTCGCAAAGTGATCACTTATTTACATATGGTTTTCATTCAATTCTACTTATGATGATGATTATCATCAAAATAGAGAAATTACCATCTTCCTTGCATAACAAAAGTAAAAGTTCGAAGTAATGTTTTGTTAGTATGGATTATTATTAATCAATGGGTGACTATTTTGATTAAAATTCAACGTGTGAAAAGAAAAACTAAAAGAAAATACATTTACCTGCATAATTGAGGAATGGTCCAAGAAACTGGTCTAGCCATGGCAGTTCGATTCCCGAGCAACCTCGTGTATTTTCGCCAATCTTCAAGCATGATTCCTATATCATGAACCTTATTCTCCAACCCAACACAACAATTTGCGTGCATGGTGCACACCTTGTCCAAATCCCTACTTGGCTCACAAAATCCACCAAAGAATGTCGTATCAAGAAACCGGATTTGTAGCCCTTTGTTGCGAATGAAGGGATCAAACTTGATCTTATTGAACACATCTTGGTCATGTAAACCTGGATAAGTTAACTGTGAATCGAACCAAAACTTGTAAAATTCGATCGTCTTGTGGTTCGATTTTACATAAGTGAAGCCACCATTTGGCAAATTGTTTAGGTTGATCGGGTTCCCTCTAAAGTAATCACAAGCAATTTGGAAATCACCTTATGGAAGTGTGGAAATGGATCCCTAAACCACATTATGTCTGCATCCTTTGTAATAAAAATAAAAATACATTTTAACTATTTATATCAAGCATATATATAGTTTTTTTTTAAAAAATGATAAACACACCTATTAAAAAGTTACATTTAACGTCAACTTTAGTCTTATATACAAACTAAATTCAATGAACTCTTCTCTTATGTTTGTTTATTTGTGTTTGCTTACGTATTTATGTAAATTTATTACAAGTTATTAGCACTACTGGTTGTCTCATCATGCATGAGCCCAGTCAAAATATTAGAACCAAACCTTAGGTAATCGACTAATTGGGGCATTTCCTTTTTTTTGAACGGAAAATGTACGACCCTGTTTCAGAGAATATGTGTTATTTTAATCGGGCCCACCTATTCGTTTTCCAGCCGAGACCGCACCCCCAACCCCCAAAGGAGGAAACCTATTGCTGAGAAAACCCCCTGGATCAACTCTGAGCATTTTCCTCAGAGTAAGACTTGAACACATGACCTCTAAATATTTACATGTCATGAATATCTCATCTTAACCAGTTGGGCTAAGAATCATTGCTAATTTGGGCTTTTCTACTTTTGGCTTTCTGCATTACTAATTGATTGATAATATTTAGATTTTAATTTGGTTATTGTTGATTTCTTTAAAAACTGTCAAATGTTTTGAAATAACATTTATCTATTCTAATAAAATAAGGTTTTGACTTGTCATTTGTCATAATATTAAACCTTCTAAACCTAATTTTTTTGCGTCTCTCTCATATTAAATATTACACTAACTACTAATTTGTTATTTAATTCTTTTGGATTAAACTAGTTTTTAATAAATTAAGAAAGAATTCTTATATAAATGTAACTTTTAAAGAAACATTCTTTTATATAACATAAGTAATTTTTTAAAATATCAAACTTTTAAAAAAATACAAAATATTTAGAATCAGTGTTTTTAGAAATTAAATTTTTATGAACCATAAAAAAATTAAAATTCTTACAATAAGAAATTTTTAGAAAATAATATTTTTTTAAAACATTTTGATTAAGAAAGAATTTTTAAATTTTTTTAGATAAAAGAAATTTAAAACAAAAGCTCAAAGAAAATAATATCATTATTTTATTACTTATAGTTCTTACTCATATGTAATTTCAATTATATCATATTTCAGAATATCATTTTATAATTAATAATTTTTATTACTAATTATTTAATATTTTATTTATTCAACTAGTGTAATACACGGTGTATTAACCTAGTGATGAAATAATTTAGACTTTCATTTGAAAATTCAACCTTAATCGGTTTTATTTTCTCTTTATATTCGTTTAATATATATACTAATGAACATATATGGGCATGAACACATTCAGTTTCTTATAAACCAACTAGATCAATAAAGTTTGCTCGTTTAAACATTTGTATTCGAGTTTGTTAGTTAAATGAACGAACACGAACAAGCTATTTTGATTATTTCACATGCCTAATCACCTTAATGGCTATTCTCTACTATTTACATATATATACAATTATAACCAAAGATCAAAAATGAGTTTTGAGTTGATTGTAAATAAATGATAAAAGAGAAGGTGATAGTAACGTGAAGACGAAGTTATACCCTAAATTTAGAACAATACGTAGGAAATCGATTCTTCCCCACATCATTTTCAGATAATCAGATGTCATATAATATGCCTCTTTGGTAAAGTTGACCCCATCGGTAGTAAGATTGTAACAATGAGGATGTAACGTCAAGCAACGAGCGTATGCCTTTTGGTCCAAAGCTACAACAACTAAGTGCTTTAGAAATCTTCGGGTTTCGTTCCCGATTTTAAAGCTTTCGAGAAGAAGATCAAACATGGAGTTTGGTTCCGCCCACGCATTATTTACGGTAGTTATTATAATCGTCTTGTTACTTGTTGCGGCATTTTTCAATATGCTTTTCAGTTCATCCACTTTCTCATCCTTAAAAAAAGAATAAAAATAAAATTATAACATACATACGTATATGTACTCGTATAATGATACATGTATCATGTAATGTAATATGTAAATGTCGCACGTGCACCATGTATATTAAATTAGTAAGTAGCTTAGCCGGACTATTAATATTATGCATCATAAAGTCTTATTATTAGATAATTACTAAATTTTGTTTAATGAGATTTCGCTGTTCAAAAAAAAAAAAAGTAATTAATAAATATATAAAAGGTGGGGCTCCCATTCACATAATTTAATATTGTTCTCATGCTTGACTTTGAGTCCCTCTAGCACAATGCTATTTTAGCTTCCATTGGTTTTCTGTTTCTAATGACTTTAAATAAAAGTTTATTGAAGGTTACATTTTATCTGACTTATTTGGTTAGCACTTAGCAGGACTAGAGTCTCACTAATTTACTGGTAATAAAATTTCATGATTATAAAGAAAATTATTAATTTCATACGTTTGTAAGTTTGAAGATTTTATTACTTAATATAAAAAAGTAAAATTTAAGTAATTAATTAGTGTGATATTTAAAAAGTATATCTGGTGTTAGCACATCATCTTCTTATTTCTCTATGAAGTTTTTACAAATTTTGACACTCAATGTTTTTACCGGTTGTTCTATAAACTTGACTTAACTTCACCGGTTCAACTTTATTAACTAGTAAAAGAAAAGTTCAAAAGTTGCTCTAGATAACCCAGATTAATTAGACTTGATCAAACTATAAATATGAGTTACAACCTTATGGTTTTATAATACATACCGAATTAAACCAGTGCTTCGTGGCGTCTAACGGATTATCATGGACCCGAAGTGGTACCGAGGGAGAAGAGTGATACATAATCAAGCACGAAAGCGCCAACATAGCAAAGATGATCACCACTTTAGGAGTTTGAAGAAGGAACTTTAAGCGGTCGAGGAGGAGATCGCGATGGTTGTTGCGCTCCGGTGGGGGTGAGAGTGGTGGTGGTTTATGATATCGGTGGCTGGAGTCCATCATGTTGGTTTGAGGTTTTGAACCCATACGGTGGCAGATGGTTTGGAGTGGTGTTTCTTGGGTATGTATAATTGGATGAAGGCAAGACTTAGAAAACTAATTAGTCAACAAGTAAAAGCTAACGTAATGAAAGAAAATGCTCTGATTTTTATAATCTATTTATGACAAGATATATAGATGCTTTATAGAGTTTATTATTTTTTAAACGGCAGTTATATGACCCTGTTTCTATATATAAGTGTTATCTTAATCGGACCTATCTATGCGTTTCTCAGCCGAAACCGCACCCTCTAGTTAAACCCACAACTAGAAAAACTCTCTGGCTCAACCCTAAACATCTTTATTTAAAATGAGACTTGAACTCAAGACCTCATAATATTTACAAGTTTTAGGTACCTCACCCCAACCACTTGGCTAAAGATCATTGGTATAGAGTTAACTATTCGAATGGTTCATTTGATATGATTAGATGTTAACTTGGTTCTTAAGTTTTATTTATTACATGTTTGATCCTAATTGTTTTTTAAACCGTAACATGAATGAAACCTAACATAGATAAAAGTTAGTTTTTAGAGTTAAATTTTTCAAAATGATAAATATATCCTTGTAATACTATAAAACAATAAAAAAATTAAATTAAATATTTTTCATAAAGTTTACTTAGGCCCAACCACAACAATCTTCGCCATTTAGCTACCGTCTCCAGGGCCTTCTAAATTTTGAAAAAATGATCGACACCATCACCGATTGCCACCATCTTTTGATCTGTCGTCATCATCATCCCTCCTCTTTCATTGGAGATAATTACGCCACCACTGAGATTGGTTTCGGTTGAAGGTTGTCGACGATGAAAGTTGGTGTCGTTGGGATGTTGGCTAGGGGTGAAAAGGGGTTTGGAGTATTATGATAATTATTATTATTATTATTATTATTATTATTATATAAAGGGGTATGATGATCATTTCAAACCAGATATAAAAAAAGTATTGTTCATTCACCTAAAGATAATTCTATTACACTCTTGCAAACTATTGACCAAACATGTAGTAAATGAAACTTAAGGCCTGATTTGCTTTTTGACGTTAACAAATGAACTATTTGTGTAATTAACCTGATTAGTAATTTTAAGTAAATGTTAACCACATAAGCCCAATTGGGCAAATATAGCCCCAAACAAAACAATTGAAAAACTACATAAAACCAATTGGAAACAAACAAAGAACAACTAAACCAAATGGAACAGAATAAAACGAGGGCATAGAGAAAGAGAAATACATTATGTGGACCAGCAGATAGAGTGATGTTTGGACTTATGATGAAGAAGAATAGAAGAATATTATTTTATATACTTTTTAATTATGATATATAAAATAGTTATGTAACTGTTTATCAATATAACTATGAAGCACTATATGCAAATTGTGAATTCGGTTTTAGATTATGTTAAAAATTTCACAAATCATTTTTGTTTAGATAACCAAACCGAAGTCAATCGAATAAAACAAATAATAACTAATCTAATTGAATAATTTAACAAATAAACCGATAAATTGATTTAAACGTTTTATTTGGTTAAATTCGGTTCTGTTAGACAAATTTCAAATTCAGATTAGTTTGTTTTTCAGTGCACCCCAAATTATTACAAAACTAAATAGAACAAACCGCATAAACCGATGTTCAAACAGATGAACACTCGTATGTACAACATCAAATAGAGTGATGTTTGGACCTATGTTGAAGAGCAACTAGATTTTATTTTATTATTTAATGATGTCGAAGAAGTTTATATAACCACTTATTATTTACAAATTACAATATATTAACTTGTAACATTAGTATGCATCATGTGTTGTAACATGTGTTTTAGTGAGTTGTACCAATTTTTTGTTTTTCTTTTTAATTTTTTTATCTTAACCTAATACTTTTACATCTTTTATAATTTAACCCTAATATTTTCTTACTTTCAATTTTGGTCCCTATACTTTCTATATTTTACACATATTTCGTTTTACGTTTCAGTCTAAATTTGATGAGCTAACATGTCGCGGTGTGTGTGTGTGGTTCAATGTTTTTACGCTTATTTTTTTCATGTCTAACAGCCTCATTGCAACGCGCTGATCCTAGATCGACTAACTTATTGTTTTATATTTGTTTAATTTCGTTTGCGTGATTCAACGTTTTTTGCGTCTACTTTTCGTTTAGTTTTATTTTTTCATTTTTCATTTCTTTTTTAATACTAGCTTTTTGATGTTAGTGGTCAATAACGGTGATGTGCCATTGGTGCTACCTGACACGATTTTACGTCTCCGCTGTAACACGAGGGACTTAATACCAGTTTATTACCATATAAAATTATATTATACGTGAAGTTCTCTGATTAAAAGAAACATATAAAATATAATAACATATAAGTTCCATTTGTAGTAGTTTCTTTTTGATTTCTTATATGGATTGCAAGAAATTAAAATCATATGCTTTTTAAAAATAAGTACAATATTTATTAATTATTATAGCATTTATGTTATTATTGTTAAGTTGGCTTATAAGCCAAAAAAAAAACAAACCTAAAAAATAAAAAGATGACATTTCATTTTCGAAAGAAACTCCAAAAGTTATTGCTATTTTTTGTCGTCAAATATCTTACGCGATAACGCTTTTAAATCACGTTAATAGTTCAAATAAAAAGTGTTTCTAATCTAAAAAGATAATAATTATTTTTTATCATCAATTTTCTTAGTGAATAGTTGAGATTAAATCAAAGGGAACGAGTTGTTAGAGTAGTATATTTTATATATGATTATTCTTATTGATTTTTTTTCATATTTTTTCACTTCTTTTTAGATATTCATAACTTTTACATACAATATTATTTTTTTATATAAAAATTACACCATAAAATTAAGTGTTTTTATCTTTAAATTAATTATAATATCTGTGTATAACAATATGATTTTTTTACTTTGTATGATTTTTGCTCGTCATGATGTCAATTAATACAGTTTATTGTATCTTTTGGTGTTTATTACGTTTTTCTAAACACTATTTGTGATTTTCCTAAAATGATCGATTCTAAAAAAACATAGTGATGAAATAACGTTGTTGTGTATTTCTAGTATATAAAATACAATGATAATCTAATAGATAAAAAAACAATAACAAAATAACACAAATTGATATAAAACACAAAACACAATAATCAAATCTCTCAATCTATTTTTTCCTCTTCTCATTGTGTTTTCTCAATCATTATAAGTTTGAAAAACACATTGATAAAATAATATCATTTTATACTTGTGATTTGTGAAGCACAGTGATAAGATAACAATAAATTTATATAACATATTAAAACAATTACAACAATAACATGAAATGATTTGAACGTAAAATAAATTGATATTATACATGTAACAAATAATGAAAAATATATGACACAAGAACCTGACATACTAAAAACAATGAACTGACCTAATTTAACACAATAACCAAAATGTCATCGTATTTAAAAACAATAAAAAATACATCTCAAATCCTTGATTTTTCTTAGTCCTTTTTTTATATTAAATACAACTTTTATTATAACCATATACTTAAATTTAAACCAAGTTATAAACTACTTACCAAGGGATTTATTTAGTAAATGTATTATATTACTTATATTATATTATAAATACGTAATTT
Organism: Flaveria sonorensis; assembly: GCA_025506505.1. NCBI lineage: Eukaryota > Viridiplantae > Streptophyta > Magnoliopsida > Asterales > Asteraceae > Flaveria > Flaveria sonorensis. The sequence continues at coordinate 6,551,213 of CM046428.1, read as the reverse complement.
AAGGATAAGATTGTGTTAACTTCTAAAGTTTAAGGTGGTAAAACTATTTTCTTCATTTGACTATTATAACTAACCAATTTTACTTATGATTTTTAATGTTATAATTTTTCATAGGTTATTATTTTAAAAAATATTACACCATAAAGAACGGATATGTTATTCTTTTTAATTCACGTATGATTGTTTCTAAATTTAAAAAAAAAGTTACATGTTATGTTACCCAGCGCATCACGCTAATTTATAAGAGTTATGAATCATAACAAATAAATCTAGATTTACTAATAAATAAAGATCTTTTAATTCGTCACCTTAGTGTCCTCAGTAGGGGTGTTCAAATATATCTAAATCCGAAATATCCGAAATTTTTTATTCGGATTCGAATAGTGATTTTGAGATTTATATCCGAACTATCCGAAATATTTTTATAAAAATATTAAATATTAATTAAAATTTTCGGATATTTTCAGATATTTCGGATATTTTAATAGAAAACTTCGGATATCCGAAAAAATTTCAATATAAATTATTATATTTTTATAAAATTTATTAAATAATACAAATTTTTAATTCGGATATCTGAACGGATACCCGAATTCGAATCCGAAATTTCGGATATTCGAATGCCGGTATCCAAAATTTCGGATTCGGATAGTGAAATCCATTATCCAAAATTTTCGGATATCCGAATTTAAACACCCGTAGTGTCCTGTATAGGCTTTGTTTGGAGAAAAAAAATATAAAGGAGTAAATGGATGGAGATTAATTTTGTTTTTTGAATCATCTATTCATTTTATAAAACTCAATATAGTTGAAATACTCTCTCTCTCTCCACCTTATTTTAGAAGTTTAGATTTTTCTAAAATCAATTTAAAAAGCCCAGATCTTTTAATAAATTAAAAACCATATTTTTTTTATTAAAAGAACATTTTTTTAAGAAAACAAAACTTTTATAAAGTACAACTTTTTTCTAAAATGATGAATTTTTCAAAGTACGAAATAATTTAAACCGGTCTTTTAAAAAAATAAAAGTTCTATAAAAACCGAAAATAACTAAAATGGAGTTTTTTAATCAACGAGATTTTTTAAGAAAAAATAAGACACTTTAAAAAAATATTTTTTAAAATGAAATGTTTAAAAACAATTTTTTGAAACGAAAGTTTAAAAAAATAATTTTATTGTTTTATTAATTAAAAATACTTAGTTATATGTAATTTAAATCAAGTCATATATTAAAATATTATTTTATAATTACTATGTCTTTATTACTAAGAATTTAAAATTTTCTTTTATTTAATCCATGAAATATATGATGTTCTATTGTAACAACAATAAAGATTTAGGCATCAGATTAAAAAATTACTTACGCTTTAGATTGAAAATTTACTTGCAAGTCAAACTTTAGATTTTGACATAAAGCTCGTAACAAGCTAAGTAGAGCCTTGAGTTCATTTAAATTACAAGTCATGCTCGAGCTTAGCTAGGTATAGACTACTTGAGCTTTGTTTAGCTAATTTAAATCCCTACCATAGGGAATTTGAAAAACAAGGCATTCTTTACCGCTATGAATAACAATAAAATATTATACACACATTCAAATGTTTACACTTCCAACCATAAACACAAACAACCCGGACAATTACCACGGGAGAAACAACCCATTTGTTCAAGTGACGAGTGATTAAAAAAAAATCACAATGTTATATGAAAGCTAGAGAAAACCAATAAAACCGGCCACATAATTTACAACTTTTTTTTTACCACCCTTTATATTTGTGTATGCGTACATATAAATAAGTGTATGGATCAAATGAAAAACCGTAACATAGTTTTACATATACGTCACATATAAGTTACGTATACGTAACCGTTTTTTATTCAACATAGTATTACGTATACGTAAAACTCTTTATTCTCGTATCTATGTTCAACATATATGTAACAAAAACTTAAATAACCTTTTAACAATTAAAATAACAAAAAATATTATGAATTATGTTATTGGTTTCCGTGATTTTTTTTTGTTTTCACATAACTATTGGTTTTCTCAGGAACCCCTTCTTTGGTCAAGTTCCGAGCAGAGTATCAAATGAAAACATAAAAAAGCACCGAAATAAGGTTCGTCCGCACTTAACACAACAAAATAGACTCACGAGGAGCAAGGTGCTTTAGCAAGATGTTTGCATTTTGTAATAGGGACAGATACGAGCATTAATAGTTTTTTATATATATTATTTTATTTTATTATTGATGTTGGGTTTAATTTCTTTTGTTTGAGAAATTAATGAAATAATATCTATATTTATTTTTGTATTTAAAGTAAATGTTTATTTTTTTTTTTTAAAAAGTGGGTGAGATGGAGTTAAAAAAATTATCTCACTTTCTAGGAACGATGTGAAAATAAGAAAAGCAAAATAAATGATGTGACATGTAAGATGAGTTAAGAAGCTTTAGACCATACATAATGGTCAAATAAAAAAATTCTATTAGTTCATCAACCAAAATGATTTAAAAGTCTACATCCCCATACAAAATTGAATGTCTTTAATCAATGACAAGCCCTTTCACTAGTGTTGCATTATGCATTTACGCTTGGACCATATTAGACGTTTACAAGGATAGTAGTCACTTTCTTCGCTCATTATTTTCTCTAATGTTATAATCACTTGTCACACCTTATCATCGCCGACATAAAGTTACATCTCCTAAGTATAATACCTTTTTAATTAAATTCAATATGAATGTGTTATTTCTTAAATTAATATAATTCTAATGACCGGAAAATAAGACGGGGAACTTTTAGTAGTTACACTTACACTGCTGAAACGCTATCATATATTTAAAGTTGAAACTGATACCTTGGAATAATTTTTTGATCGTTATAACATCTAATCTGCTTATGAAATCATAGATTAATCTCCCTACTTTTATAAAATACTAACTAAAGAGGACACTTGTCAGCACCACATTTATTCTCACTAAAATTTTTCGGTTTCTCTCTTCTATTAAATAATTACATTAATTATAAAAAATACTATTTAACTCTTTTTGAGATTAAAAATAGTTTTTGAATAAATAAAAAAGAGATCTTTTTATTAATTTTATTTTTAAAGAAATAAAATTTTATAAAATAAGAAATTTTTCTAAAACATCCATTTTATTAAAATTAGAAGTTATAATAAAGAAAATTTTAAAAATGATATTTTTAATTAAAACAGTTTGTATTGAAACAAAATGTTGAATTTTTTCTTTTTAAAAAAAATTAAAATAAAAGTTTAAAAAGTTGATATTGTTTTTTTATTACTTATAATCATTACTCATCCGTAATTTTAATAATATCTTATCTTAAAATATTATTTTATAATTAATAAATATTTATTATATTTAATAATTTATTTATTTAACCTTTGTAATCCACTGCTAATATTACATCCAATTATATGAAATATACATTAATTATTGTGACAATATCTAACACCCAAAACAATTTACTGTTAGTAAAACCAATCCAATTTGAGTTAACATAACAGGACGTAATATGTTATATGTATATCAGTTTTTCTTATGAATATCATGAAATCAAATTTTAAGGTATATCATAAAATTTAACAATGAAAAAAAAAAAAGGAAAGAAACAGCGAAACGATAAGTTTACTTTTGTTTTTGCTATGTATAACATGGTTTAAAGCAACTTCGAAAAGTCATTCAAATTGAAGATCATTAATGTCACGCTTTCCTTTTGAAACATCATCATTGATTGTTACACGTTTTTAGTTTTTTTAATAGTAACTTACGCTTATCTATTGTACTCGTAATATTCAGCATAATTATATTACACTGATTTGACATAGACGAAAATCGATCCTTAACCTTAAGAGGAGGATCACCACCCTAACTCCAATGACTTTGTTGGTTCCTGCCCACCTGATTACACGTTTCCGTTTAAAATGAGGATATATGTGTTATTGTGTTAAAAAAAGTATACTCATTCACTAGGAGTATGTGTGGACAACATTCATGTTTGTACGTAGATGCATATCCTAACGCTAACATTATTGTCATCAGGGTCTTTTCATCATGATGTTATATTCATGAAGTAAAATACCCCTTATAAAATTCAATAATTATGCTTAGTTATTCTTTTAAAATAGAAATAAAAAAATAGGGTGAGATTATTCTACAAAGTGTATTTTTGCTACAAAGTGTGAGAAGACACAATGAGGCTAAAAAAATCATAAAAAAAATTGTATCTCACAATCTAAATAGAATTTTAAAAAAGTATTTCGAAGTATCTGTTCCTCTCGTCGTCCTCTTTCAGAAAAAAATAAAAAAAATTCATTATGTCTTTTATGACACAATGACATCATTGTGTCTTTCACAATGACACAATGATGTCATTGTGTCATTGTGTGAAAGACACAATGACGTCATTGTGTCTTTCATAAATGACACAATTAAAAAACGTTAATTTTTTTATTTTTATTTTATTTTTCGTTTATTTTTTTTCTTAGTGAGGACGGCTAGAGGAACAAAAACTCGGAATTACTTTTTTGAAATTCGATTTAGATTGTGAGATATAATTTTTTTGTGACTTTTCTTGACTCATTGTGTCTTCTCACACTTTGTAGCAAAAATACACTTTGTATCCGAAGCTCTTTCAAAAAAATATTCTAGAATCAATAAAGCATAAATATATAAGGACGGAGAAACTTTTTGATGATTACTAAAAGCTAAGGGGCTAAACTAGATGAGTTCGTTTGAGCTAAGCCGAGCAAGATCTCGGTTCATTTCAAAATTTATATTTAAAACTCGAGCTCTGTTTGCAAGAAACTTTTAAGTCTAAAATCGACTCAGGCTATCTGTCATCCATGTATTGTAACATCAATAGAGAAGGGTTGATTATAAAAGTATGTTTCGTATTGAGAAACCCATTTGTTAATATGACCATTTCGCGGTGGTTAAAAATATATCTATATATTATTAATAATTTTAAGTTTTCTTTCTTTGAGTTTGAATAAAAATAGTAGCATAAGATGCTAGGATTTTAGAAGTTGAAATTGCAATTAAATTAGAGTGAATTAGGTTGAAGAAAAGAAAGAAGAAGGTGAGGCGAGAGAGCAGTAGAAACATGTTCTTATGCTTCTCCTGAATCTATAAGATTTTGTTTGTAACAAACGAGAGGCTGATTCTTCATGAATTCAACCAAATGTTTGCTTCCCCAGTATTGGAAGCCGAGTGGGGGTAAGCCTCGTTCGCAAGGTCGAAATCTGTTCATCGGGTTAAAGATTTCATGCAATTACTAATGCGAACAATGAGACTTGTCAATTCGAAGATTTAACACAAGTGAAACCTTCTGTTCAAACCTGAAAATGATAAAGAAATACAATGTCATCTTTTTTTTTTCTGTAAACTATTGTTTTGTGGGTGTGAGAGAGACATGTGGCCTCACATCGCAAAAAAGTATATAAACAAATTTGACTCGTTTACTCTTACAATCTGAAAACTTTATAATGTGTTTCTCGATAAAAAAATCGTAAAATTTTAAGTTTTAAAGGAAGAGAAAGGTTTTACAACAGTTTTATTTTGAAATATGAATAAACAATACGGAACACCTAGGGCTGCAAACGAACTGAAAGTTCAGCGAACAGTTCGTGAACCGTTCGGCGGGAAGTTCGTTTATGTTCGTTTATTTAGTAAATGAACGAACACGAACAAGAAAATTTTGTTCATTTAGTTAAACGAAAGAACATGAACACGAGCCGTGTTCGTTCATTTATGTTCGTGAACGTTCGATAATGTGTTCGTTTACGTTCGTTAATGTCCGTTCGTGAACGTTCGACAATGTGTTCGTTTATGTTCGTTAATGTGTTCGTTTATATTCTTAATTTTTGTATCAGTTATTTTTATGATTATTATATCAACTAATTTTTCATATTTATGTTAAGTACTTGTTTATTTTTTATTGATTTTGTGTAATGTTTGTAATATAAATGTAAATTTATTTTAAAATAAATCTATAATCATTTGTATTCGTTTGTATTCATGAGTTTTTTTTGTATTCGTCATGTTCATGAACAGTTGTTTGTGTTCGTTTGCTTATGATTGTGTTTATTTGCGTTCCGTAAGTGTTCGTGAACAGTTCATAAACATGTTCATTTTCTTAATGAACGAACACGAACAAAAAATCTCGTTCGGTAAGTGTTCGTAAACAGTTCATAAACAAGTATATTTCTTAACGAACGAACACGAAACGAACACGAACAAGGTTCGTTCGGTTAGTTTGCAGCCCTTGGAACACCCCTTGCTTCATGTGGTTTCAAATGTAACACACCAGTTCGAGAGAGACGATGACAATAAGCATCATCTGCTACCATGCGCCTTTGCCATTACACCTTACTAAATCACACCAGGTGTTGCTTTGTTAATTTCATGAAATTTTGGACTATTTTACTCATCAAAACCCTATAATTCTTCACTGAATTTATCTGCAGAGGTTTCGTAATGGTTTCCGGTGTTCGATGACAAAAGATACGCCACAAATCCTGAAATTTGTGGTTAGTGGAGCTACAGAGATCCTAAGGCTCTTCTCTTCCTTCAACAAAAATGAGTAAGCACTCATGATTTGGTGATAAACTACTAATTCCGTTATTGTATTGTTCAGTTAGTCAATGTTCATGTCAAAGGCTATAGGTTTGGATGGTGATTTAGGGGATTTAGTTGAATTGAATATGATATGCAAGTTTAGGGTTCCTAAGAATTTGGTAATTGTGTTTTGGAAGATGGTACCATAGACTGTAGGATTAAAGCTAATTAGTTGAAATACACAAAAAGTTTTGTCACAAGTTATGTATCTAAAAGACGAAATCGAGGTTGAAGTTGTTAAAAGATACTAACTGTAATTCTGTAAGCAATACTTGGCCCATTAGAAGCTGTTTGATGCCCTAGCTTTAACATGTTATTGCCTTTAGGGAGGTTGTAGACGAAGCGAAAAGACCATATGGTTCACAGAATCAGACCAAAAGTTTCTTGTTGTTACGCCATATTTACCATGAAGTTTGTCTTTTATTTATTATTGTAGATTATATGAAGCGGTTCCCGAACAGACATATGAAGCCTCTGCTACTTGCTTAGATGATGTTATGATTATATTGAAGTCAGATTATGACAATGCTTATTTTGTTACAGGTAACTTCTTGCATTTTTTTACGTCTCATACAATGAGGCTTCTTACCTAGAACACCTTACATATAGTCTTATGATTTAACCCAGGCATATTATGACTCTCTGTATATTACATTATGCTGAAGTCTGCATATTACAGTTTGCATCGACGAAATTACTTGTTTCATACACTCCGCTTATGCTGCCATTTCTGTTAAACTTAGGAAATTTTACTTCTGGAATATATGCGGAAAATTGTATATTTGAAGATCCAACCATTAGATTCAGTGGTAAGAACTTAAATCTGTTTCTCTTTGTTATATGATTGAACTCATTTGAAGTGCAATATAAATTACATGATTTAATTTTTTTTTTTCATCTGTATACCAATCTGTATATCTGATAGTGTGGCCCTGCAGGTAGGGAATTGTACTCTCGCAACTTAAAGTTGCTCGTACCATTCTTTGACCAGCCCTCAATCTCATTGCAAAGCATTACAAAGGTTTTTTTTTCCTCTAAACTGGACTTCATTAACTTAAAAGACTATTATAGCTTGTAAATAAGTGGAGGCTGTATTTCCACCAAGGCATTACCACTTAAGGCATTACCACTTTTTGTTTCTATATGGGTACATGTTATTTAGTAATTAAGTTTCACCATTGTTCCACTTAGGCTCACACAAATTTTTTAAGAGGTTTAAATACTCAAACTTCAATTTTGTTTCAATGATGTGAATTCTTTTGAAAATTTTGATCTGCAGTCTGGCTTAATTACAATTTTATGTGTGTGCTGATGTGGCATCACAATTGTAATTAAATTTGTGACATCGATGCCCATTGTTAAAATTTTTGACATGATGCCATGTCATCAGTTATATCACACAAGTTATTTAACACAATTGGAACACACATCAACAGATGTAACTGGTAACATAGGTTCCAGGTCAAAAATTTTAAAATATTTCACAACATTGAAACCTGATTGGTTAAACCCCTTAAAATGGTTATCAAATTGTAAGGGTTTGGCAGAAATCTTGCAGGCACCAGACAGCATAACCTTCAATTCTGTAAAGTGATTGTTTTTATAAATTTGTGACTTTCTGTTCAGTAGGTGCTAAAATACTGGCTGCTCCTTAAATACATTGTGTTCATTAACACATTTTATACATTTCTTATGTTTCATAGGAACATCTTACACCTCATCATCTTTTGTGAATACTTCTTGATGCAAATTGGAAATATATAAATATTTATTCGAGATCGTGTCTTGGTTAGTTATTGAAGGGATATTCTACTCATAACGGCATAAACCCCTAGGGCTATGATTAACAACCTACTTTTCTTATACATATTGAGGTGGTTAGTGATATGTTGTTAGAATATGGTTAAATATTCTACTTATGTTTTAAAAGCTACATGTGAAATTGTGAACCGTTGCTGTTAGCATTTCCGGTTATTAGATTAGGTAATTACATTGTATTGATTATAGAGCAACTCTAAAATTAGGAACCGTAGAGGTTAATTATTATGCTTGATTTGATTAGAGATACAAAATTTTGAATCAAACATATTGGGAGGGAAGGGGACCTTTCACTAATAAATAGGTATCTTTTTTGTTTTGTTTGCTAGTTTGTCAACAGTTTTCATTAATGTGGTGTAACACAACATAATGCAGGTCCTGAACGGTGAAACAGAGTCTGTAACTGCGTCATGGAAACTAAGGTATTAGCAATTTTCTTTTTCAATATTAAGATGAACTTTTAGATGTATCATTCAAATTAGGCCCAGAGCATCAGAATTTGAAGTTAATCATTTTGAATTAATCTACTAACTCGAATTTGCAGGACTTATCTTAACCTACCTTGGAGGCCTCTTATTTCCATTGATGGGACTACAGTCTATGATTTGGATAATAGATTTAGAGTAAGTCAGTTGGTATAAATAGATTTTTTATTTGCATTAAATGCTTCACAAGTAATATTAATATTGGCCTCATTGTTTCACTCGGCAGATTGTTAAACACGTAGAAAGTTGGAGTGTTTCCCCTCTTGAGGCAATTGGGCAGATATTCACAGGGAGCTTAACCTAATATGGTAAATACTACTAAGAGGGTGTTTGTATATATGTTTTGGAACTGCTTATCGTTGGGGGAAACTGTCTTTAACAATGGTATATGATAATCAATTAGCTTCGTTATATAGTGTATGATAATCATTTTATAAAAATACTATTTCGGCTCTTTATGTATAAAACTTGAGCTAAACTTCTATAAATTTCCAAATTCAAGTTCTTTGACCCGTTTATTGTTTGGATGTTTGTCATGCAATAGTTAATTATTTTTACCTATACAATTTTAGTTATATTTAATATACATAACATAATATATAGTGTTTAGTTTTTTTAATTAAAACTAAATATCATATCATGTTACTACATACCCTTATATAAGTAATAGGCAGGTCTAAGCTTGTGAACTAATTACTACAACTTCAACTCTTTTATTAAATTAGCTTGTTTATATCTCAACTCAACTTACATTTGAGGTTTTACTACTCAAGAGTATAGTCACATGGATCGTGGTACGTTCCGGTACGCGGTACGGAAACGGGTACGCGGTTTGTCAATTTATAAATTTCGGTACGCTGGGGGTAGGTTCATTCGGAACACCAATTCGGTACGCGGTACGGTGTACCATATAATGCGGCACGCCGTATCCTATAAAAAACAATCTATATTATATTTTTAAAGATAATTAGTGGATAATTAGGTGGCAATTTATAACAGATACAATGATATTTGCGCCAATATCAAATAGCGGGAAAAAGTTATTAACGAAGAGTAAGCAATCAATCATTAATTAATAAGACTGAAAGTTTAAACATGCCATTTTGATTCCCAATCGCGTTTCTAATTGATCGGATTCACGAATCGCTGCGATCTGGTTCGCGAATCGAAATAGACTGGTTTAGTTTCCATTGAAATCGAAATTCGCCTATTTTAGCGAACCGGATCGCGAATCGTAGGGCGATTGGTACGCGATTGAATCCAAATCCGGTACGGGCGATCTGGTTCGCGATTCGTGGGGTGGGGGAGCTAATCCTGTGACTATGCTCAAGACTCTTTTCTCAAAGGATTTTCTTTACCAATAATTCATCATAACCAATCCCTTCATTTGTGAATTTGTGACCAATGCACTTGGGCCTATGACATCCCAAGTTGGTAAATAATGATCTCCTGTTGGGCCTTTATAAATTCCCCATAAGGGTACTATTGTAATCTGTAAATTCCTAAAAGAAAACTCTAACAAGAAGATAAGCCCTCTCATCCAAAACTCTTGAAACAAAGTCAGAAATGGAAACAACCACCTGCTACTCATTCAATCTCTCATCATCTCCAAACAACTTCTCCAAACTCCCAATTCCAATTCCAAAGCCATCCCACAAACCCCACAAGAATCCCCAATTCCATTTCTCCCCTATATCAGCAACACTCAACTCCCCCAAAGGCTTTGGCCCTCCTCCTCCCAAGAAAATTACCAAAAAGACCCTCAACCCAAAGAAACTCAACAATGAAGATCAAGATGAGGATGAGGAGACAGACAGAGAAGCAGGTGTGATTCCAGAAGTAGTGACCAACAGAATGATGGGTAGAATTGGGCTTTCAGTTGGGATCCCTATGTTCATAGGGCTGTTGTTCTTTCCATTCTTTTACTATCTGAAAGTAGGGTTGAAGATTGATGTGCCCACTTGGGTGCCCTTCATTGTGTCATTTGTCTTCTTTGGAACAGCACTGTTGGGTGTTAGTTATGGGATAGTGTCCACCAGTTGGGACCCTATGAGGGAAGGCTCTCTATTGGGTTGGAATGAGGCTCAAAAGAATTGGCCTGTGTTCTGGCAGTCTCTCTGGGGTTCATCTGGTTCAAAAAAGAGGTATTAAACCAGGTTGTGCTAAACGTACCCCTCATTGTTATTTTTATGCAGGGGGTCTGTTTAACCGAAACCATTTCCTTTGTATAATCTTCCCTAGTTATTTCCCAACAACAAACATACAGAATATTTGGTCTATAATGAAGAAAGTTTCCTTTTGATCTTTAATTTTGCTTATGCTTGATGCAATCAGTGTTGTTCTAGTGCTGCAATGGAATCAAGTAAGCGCCTTTTGTTTTTATGAAAAAAAATGTTAGGAGGGAGAAGGGTGTTTGTTAGTTGTTACACATCAAGTAAGCTCCAAGTTGAGAAGTTTTAGCTTTGGGCGAGAGAGAGCTCCACAGTTAAACTAATCTGAGGAGAATAGTTTAGTTTCATAACAGGTGATATCTTCAGATATATCTAGTCTATATGTGAAGAAAACAAATAATATTGGTTGGTATAAGGGGTTGACATTTCATATAATATATCTTTCATGAAGTTTCACTAATTCAACAGTAAAAAAAATTCATATACACCAAGCTCACAATCACTGGACTTAATTCAAACATCATAACTTTGTCAGTTTTGCGAAAATGGGGGAGATTTTTCAAAAAAGCTTCAGGCTTTTGCTAACAAAATTGAATATTTAAGGTTTTGTAGTAACATTATAAGCTAACAGACCACAAAAAAGCAGTCTTTAAACGAATATAAATCGAAAAAGAGCATTCATATCATCATCTGTATACCTATAAAACCGCTTCAAAGTTACCAATTTCAGATCGAATCAATACCCCAAAAATTCTGGTGCAAAAACAAGCAGCCATTGTAAAGTACTAGGTGCAAATTTTCTAGCGAACAGATAACATACCGAAGACGGCTCATCGTTATAAAGACATTCTTGTCCTTCATGAAGTTTATTCATGAACACCTCTGTGATATCAGTTGCCCCAAATGTGGCAGGATGGGCTCCACCTCGTGACCAGTCAACCCAAGTCAAACTCCTGTTTGCTAGCAGATTTGGTGCCCTGATCGTTAACATAGTCGGGAAATAATGTTCATCAACATAACAAGGGGGCCTGCAGAACTCCAAGAACTTTGGGTAATACTTCACATCAGATATTATGATTGATGCGAGTTTTCGGTTGACTTCAAACCATTGGGACCCTTTTCTCCACTGGGAGATGTTGACTTCGGGTAACATGTTTGGGTCATACCTACCACGACCAAATGGTCCTGGGTCATCAAAAGAGCCCATGAAACTGTATTTGGATCGAGTTATGTAATGATAGATTACAGTGAAATTGTAGAGGGGAATGCATGATTCTGATACAAGTATAAAATACTCATTTGAGATGTCGAGAAGGGCGTTTGCTAATAATCTTCTTTCGGCGTCACACATGCTCATTCTACCCCATTCAGCTATCTGCAGGAGCATACAAAATTTTAATACAATTTGATCATATACTTATGGTGTTTGATTATTAGTCAAATGTCTATAATGTCATTCAGTAAAGACTAAAGACAGCATCAATAATTTGTTCCTTTTTTTATTCAAATACGTATACATTATTATAGGGGCAAGTTCATTACAGAATCAATTTTAAGTAGAGAACCATAAGTAGAGAACCATATAAGCACTTGTATGTAGTTGAAACATACATGCAAGTGAAAATTTTACAAATAGGAATAAGAAGAGAACATACACAAATTTGTAAATAAAATGTCTGCAAGAACATGTTATAACAATGTAAGTAAACCTCTTGTTTCGCCTAGCTGGATATTCTATGACCCATAAAAGCGACTGGTAGAAAAAATATTCCTAGCATCTCCTCCTACTTTCATATTCAAATCTTATGTCTATAGATTCCAACTCAAAAAGCAACTGTATGCATTGTGATTAAGCTATTGGGATGTTATAAATGATAAAGGGCATATCAAATAATGTACATCTGGTTCAAAGTTACCTTAAAATGGAAACTTTGCCCCTGGTTTGGAGTTTAACTCGAGATTCTATAAACGTTAAAATCACGTGTTAAATGATCTATCAACTCTCAAGGGGGGTCAATAATTGCAATCAGTTCCACACGAATACAGATTTCAACCTTTTCAAGATACCTTTTTGCCATATGGTTCGACACTAATGGAAATTTTCAAAATAATGAATGGATAAATCAACCAACATGGATCACTAGACCTTTAATGCAACATATATAAAGCGATTACTTTACGAATCATTTTGCTTGATACAAAATTACATCAACACAATTATGAAAATTGTTTAGGGTACTAGGAAACAAGATGGGGAACATACCTGACTTGGTATCTGTCTGCTGTAAAAAACAGATGTGGATGGAAAACGGGGTTCATATGATGGAAGCGAATGAATGTTTATTGAATAAAGACTCTCATGCCCCTTAAAAAACCTTTCCCATAAAGGAGCCAATGGTAACGGCCCTTTAGTCAAGAACATAAATGCAATCTTTGGGACTCTTGCAAACGGATACCTTTTCACTTGTGGCGTAAAAGAAGCTCTCCAAAACAGCTCTGTGTCACTCATTGTGTGGATAAGATTCGAAGGAGGCGTGATCCAATGGTCAAGATTGTTGTTTGGTTGTTCTTGGATGCATGGTTGCAAAACAGGGATTGCTGAAGTTACTGTAGTAACGACATCGGTTTTACGGATCATATATATACTAAATAAAGAAATGGTGAAACATAAAATAAGAAATAAGAAAAGTAATTGTATAAGCCTTTGTGGTAAAGCCCTAGATTGGTTTGATCTACTGATAACTGTAATGGTAGTAGGAGGGTCTTTGAATTCCTCCATTGGTAACAGTAATTATCAAGATTTTATCATCATAACACTAAAACCATGAGATTTTGCTTGTGGGTATGCTGTGCTGTTTTATGAATCATTGAGTGATTTATGAACCCTCTTGTACCCTGAAACATCATAAAGTTTAATAAAAGTTAAAAAGAGTCTAAATTTGATAACCAAATAAATGCATCAACAGAATCATCAATCCCCTATGTTGTAATTCAATTTTAAGATGTAATATCAAGTGGCTTGTTGATCCAACAAATATGCATGTTACAGCAATACTAATTGAAGGTTTTTTGTACAATGATACAATTAAAAGTTTACAACCCTATCAATCTACTCAAAAGATCATAAACCCATTTACAAATTGACAATCACATGGGATTCTAGGCAAAATAATGCAATAAAAATGTTTCAAGAAAAGATAAAAATTGGATTTTTATGACAATTTCATGATTATGAATCTAGGGATGTTGGAAATAACCAAAGCAAATCAAACATGAACCCTGTAAACACCATTAAACACCAACCGATTTGCTTCCAACAGCAGAAACCCAATTACAAATTGATATCATTTAACATGGGCAATTGACCAAAAGACCAAAACTCTGCAATAATCAAAGCAATTGAAGGATCTAAAGAACCATCCAGACAAAATGACATATAAAAAACGAAAGATTCAGTGAAGTATAACATACCAGATACAGTGAATTGGTGGGAAATAGAGACTATCGAACAATAATATCAAGAATTGGTACTATTTGCAGCTGATTTTACACCAACTGATTGATTGAGAAAAGGACTTTGCACTTGCAGTGTCTGATTTTGAAGGATCAGTGAGTTCAGAAGTGACGAAAGAAGTATACGAGACAATGTGAAACGTATGAAATCAGTGAAGAGATCTATTGAATGAATCGAGTGTGGTGTTTGTGTGTTTGATTTCGTTTTGGAATTCTTTACAACACCGCTCATGATGTGTGTGAGAGTGAGGGGTTTTAATGTTTTATGACGTGGCACAGCAGTTTCTTTTTGGTGATTTCATACATTTTCTTTTTTTGGATCATGCTAAATATACATTTATATACCAAATTGGTTGTAGTCTAATCTAATAGCAATATTAAGGGTGGGGGTGCACCGCGGTGAGGGCACGGTGACAGCACCTCACATCGTGTGGCAACACCGTCGCTGGCCCTCACGCCGTGATTTTATTGTGTGGCATGGCATTATCACGTTGCAAGGCTTTCCCACCACTCAAAAAACGCGGTGTGAACACCTCCTCCAAATGGTATTGTGTGGTGTGGTGTGGTGTGATGTGATATGACAAAATATGTTTGGTGGGTATGTGATGTGGCGTGTGTGTGATGTGAGCACCCACTCCACCCTAATACCTGCTGTAGACGTATGGTACCAAGATTATAACCCAGGTCCGGGATCCGACCCACGAATTACAAACAACACTCGACCTGTAGTAGACGACTGACACAAGTCTCACATCAAGGTTTCACAAATATCTCCAATCATAACTGTTGATAAGACACCCCTCCGATTGCATGAGGGGTAGGACCCAGTAGCGTAGCAAACTCTTTTGAGTTACATACATATATCGCATTGCTCAATATTATGCAAAACCATATTATGCAAAACCAGACAAACATATATCACATTACTCACATCAAGGTTTTAACAAATTGCTCGATCTTGGTCCTAATCATATTATACAAAACCAGACAAATATATATCGCATCCTGAATTTAATCTTGGGTCCACGCATGTATTGTCAACTCACTTGATAAAAGATCTAAGTCTTGTTAAACTTGAATTCTACTCTGTCTTGTTTGTAGCGCTAAGCTTCATTGGTAAAACTCACTCATTGGATATCCTTAACTATTCCCTATGATATGGTCTTGCCCTTGTCCTCGAACAATCATACGATGATCTAGTGGTTTTATGTTTTTTTATATTTCACTAAAGTTGTTTTCAACATATACTATAAAGTTAGAATTGGTCTAACATAATACACAAATTATAACTTTAGTTAAACTAAACATAATAATAGACATGATTAGTTATAGTTAATAATCACACAGATTTCAAAGAAATTGCATTTATATGTAATAACCTTACTTTAAATGTTGGAACAAACATTATTAGACCTATTCCATAATTCAAGGACCATATTTTGGGCTTTTCACGTTTTTCAGGGCTTTTAACTTAATAGGGCCTAGGACAAAGTTCTGAACCTCTTTTGATCCAAAATTTTATCTTTTAGGCCCAGGCCCATTAAAACATATCTATCATCTAATCATATATAGAGATGGGCAAATTGGGTTTGGGTCGTACCCGGGCCCAGGTACAAACTGGGTTTGGGCCCAACCGGGTTTTTTGTACCCAGGTATTGGTGAACCGGGTACGAACCCGGGTCGGGTTCAGCGGGATACAAACCCTACCCGGTATACCCGGGTAGGGTCGGGTCGGGTTCGGTTCGGGTATGAAACCCGGGTTCAACCAGGTTTTTTCCTTTTTTTTCTTTTTTTCTTTTCTTGTATGTGTGTCGAACACCGGGTCATATGTTTTCTTTTTCTTATATTTTCTTTTCTTTTTTTTCTTTTTATTTTTCTTTTCCTAACCGGGTTCACTTGAATGACAAAAATTTAAACAACTTAATATATAAATATATACAAATCTTGAGCAGAAAAGGTTACACTTATAATATACAAATATTAAATGCTTTTTGTATAAAACATTTGAATGACAAAGAAATTTAAAAAGAACATGAAAGACATATAATATTAAAACAACTTAAAAATACATAAATGAATCAATAAAAAATAACAATATCGTCTAATTTTATATACTACGAGATGCTTGATCAAATGCTAATTCTTCATCGGATATGCCAGAAGATACTTCGTCTTCTACCTCTTCATCATGTACTTTAGCTTCGAGTGTAATCTCGTCTTCGAGGCTTGTTTGGTATTGTATACGATCTGTTGCGTCTAAGTGATCATTTAAACAAATGCACATCTCCACTGCTTTCGGAGTTAGTCTTGTTTTTCGTAATGATATTACCCTGCCACTAAGAGAAAAAGCAGATTCCGAAGCTACCGTAGAAGCTTGGACGCTTAGTAAATCACGGGCCATAGCAGAAAGAATCGGAAATTGAGATTCTTTTTCTTTCCACCAAGCTAAAATATCGAATGCACGATAATCTTCGGTAGTCATAGTGGAAATAAAATCCGTTCCACTATATCTACCGAGCTCACTTGTTGGGGTGTTACCCCTTTGACGTTTAGCCGTCACATCCCGAACAATATTCAACATAGTCAAAACAGGGTCTTTAACCGAGGTACTAGCACTTGAGGTTGATCCGCTTGGCATGGTTATGTTTACGTTAGGCCCATATCTATTTAAATAAAAATTATAAATTGTTTTCAAACTATGATTAAAATTTTCTTTTACCTCGTTTGAAAAATTAGGGTTTTCGTCATGCATATCCAAATTGTCATTTATCTCATCTATCAAACATTCAACCCCTGCAATATTTAGAAACGGATTTAAAGCGGCGGCACACGTAAAAACGGGTGGTAAGTCCTTAAAATATTTTTTAAACTTTTCTTTCATTGTAACTATCATTTGATTAAACATATTATTTTTATTTTAAAAATTTTTAAAATTCAAACACATAAAATATAATTCTTGAAGCACCGAATAACTAGTGGAATAATAAACTCTCGATAATTTTGTTGTTGAGTTTTTAAAAACCTCAAGAAACTCGGATAGACGTTGAAGATTCTCCCAACCCGCATCCGGAAATGGGTCGGCTTCACCATTATCCGAAAGACTATTATGAAAAGCTTTCAAAGTGCCCTTTTGTTTTAAAAAACATTCAAACATGTGACAAGTCGAATTCCACCGAGTAGGTACATCCCAATTAGGACCTAAAAATCTAGAGTGCGTATCCTTATAAAGTTGTTTATAATCTTGATATCTTCTTCTACTTTTTTTAAAAGCCTCATGTAACATAAATCGAAAAGATGTAATAAAGTTATTAACATATTTCCCGGATAGTCCGTCTTGCACTACTAAATTAATAATATGTGCAACACAACGAGTATGGAAAAAATCACCGTTTGCAATCGGAAGATATTTTAATTTTAATTTTTCAACCGCGGTTGTGTTGTTAGAGGTGTTATCAAATACAATTGAAAAAAGTTTATTTTGTAAATTAAAAGTACTTATTACATTATCTAAAAAGTAAAACAAAAATTCTCCGGTGTGTGGATGCGGAAAAAGATCAAATGCAATCGTACGTTTCATCAATTGCCATGAATTGGGATCCACCCAATGAGCGGTGACGCAAATGTACGATTCGGGTAAACCGTGTGGAGCCGACCAAACGTCACTAGTTAAGTTTACACCGGTATTTAAATTTTCAAATAATACAATTAAATCATTTTTTGCTTGTTTCCATAATTTTAAACAATAACGTCTAAGTGTAGTACGACTTACGTGGGTGTAACGAGGTTGAAGCGTCTCTCGAATTAAGTTGGTCAACCGAGGATTGTCGAAGTGACTAAAAGACAAAGCTTCTTGAATCACGAACTTCGCCATTCGATCTCGAACCGTATTAACATCGTAATTAAAGATTCCACCGTCTCCACCCAATTGTGTTTGTTGCGAATCCGGATTACTTTTCAACGACTTACAAAACTTCTTGCTTATGTGTTTGTTTAAAGTCGTGTTAGAATCTTTAGCAAGCAAAGCTCCACAAAACTTGCAACGAGCCTTTACAGACCCGTCACTCAACTCAACCATATCCCAATTGCACCAAACATCCATGTTACGATTGTGTGCAAGAACACGAACGACGGTTGGAGCGTTGGACGAACCTTGACCAACGGAAGATTGTGAGTGAGTCATATCAAGATTGAAGAGAGTGAAAGTGTAAAACGAGAGAGTGAACGTGTAAAATGAGAGTAAACGAGAATATTTTTTGCGTTTTTTGCGTATGTTTTTACGTTTGAGACTTGGGTACTAAACCATATCAACCCACACCTATTTGTACTAACTTATAAGCCTAAAAGTGACAAAAAAAGACCAAAAATCGATCCCAACGGCTATATAGCCGTTAAAAAACGGCTACTTTAAAAAAAAAAAAGGTCAAAACCGGGTCCAACCCGGGTTCAACCGGTTCCGGTTAGGGTCGGGTCGGGTTCGGGTCGGGTTCTAAGAAATTCTAGAAAATCATACCCGGTTCCAACCCTACGGGTTTTTTTCGGGTCCAAACCGGGTATACATATACCGGGTCGTACCCGTACCCGGTTCCGGGTCGGGTCCACCGGGTTGGGTCCGAACCCGGTTTTTATGCCCACCTCTAATCATATATGCATCAGCATCATGTAGAGGTTGCACATAGAGGTTCCAAAAAAAAAAATGGGCATGGACGCGTATCCAATTCCAAACCCGTATCTGTTTCCAGGTATGCATATTGAAAAATAAACCGATGGAGGTTTTGAAACCGCAACAACTTTTTTATTGGAGATTTATTATCTTACAAGTAGTTTGGTACTTAACCAACTTTGGATAATGACAAGGAAAGTATCCAAATGAATTTATAGGTGAAATGTTTATTAGAATGATAAAATCAATGAAAGCAAAATTTAGAAAAATACTTTGAAGATATTCAGTCGATTATTACTCGTGCCACCACAATAAACACATGTCTAAATGTTAACGGGGTTGAATCTTTATAAGAAAAAAAATCATTCGATTTGGAATAGTTGCTAGATGACGATCTCAATTTGGAAAAGGAAAAAAACCACAATCTACTTTAGAGAAAGTTTGAAAAGTTTGTTTGATATTTTCGCAAAAAATATGGTCCAACAACAAATACAAATACGGGTGCGTTAAATAGATGTGGCAGTTGAAATTCAATGCTTAACTTATATAATACTTTAAGAAATAAAAAGAGTAAACAAGCTCGGGTAACACCTCAAGTAGCGAGCTCAAAAGGTATGTGAAAATGAATTTTCTATCCACTATGACCCCACTAGATTTGAAAACTTTGACATTATGGTTTGGTGAAAAGAAAATGAATCAATTAACGGGTCTTTCTACTATGAACTGTGGTCAACTTACCATCCAAGCTTATAATATAGTTTTAGAACATTATTTTTTCTATTAGTGGCAAACTTATATCAATTAGAAGAACAAGACTCACTCCACCAGAAATAAAAATGTGCATTTGTTTGAAAGATCATTTACCAAAAGAATCCAACACATTTTATGTCTTGATCCTTTCTTAGTTCCACTATACAATATTATTAGATATAATAATAGTCTCATTTAGTCTTGCTAGTTTACTCAAGCTCGAAGTACATGCCATAAACTCCGATTTAGGTTTGAGCTCGACTCGACCTCATTTATCTGCAACTCACAAGCGTCTAGACTTGTTATGTTTATAATTTGTAAATATACCATATGAACTTTTTGTTATTTGCATAATTTTTAAATATACAATATGAACTTTTCCCAGTGTCCTCGGTATTTTCATAGGTGAATTTCACAAATTAATATCTTGAATTTCATATTCCCCGATTATGATATCTCAAACACCTCCACATTCTATACCAATGAGTGGCATATCTCAACAGTAGTTGGCCACATGACTCATGGGTCAAACAGGAAAAGGGTTTTGTAAGGGAGGATGTACTTTTCACTTTAGATATAAATATAAAGTGCGTACATGATAAAATGCATACATGATACAGGACTTAGCTTTCATTTACAGAGGGTCTGGGGAGCAAAGAGACGTCAGATCACTTCGCAATCTGATGACACAATATTACCTTGTACTTTGCAGGAGGTTTTTTTCTCATGGTTTAAACCCATGACCTCAAGGTCAAAGAAGCAGCAACCTTATACTAGTTGCTTCAAAGGCCGCCCTCATAAATATAAATTATATAATCATATATACGTGCAAAAATCGCATAATCTAGAAAGCATGCTTGTTCTTATAGATTGTGGAGTTGCTCCTGAAAATGAAGGAACAATGGCACAAGTGCTACATGGACCCATTAATCAATAGAATGAGTCATGATGGTCACGCTAGTCCATAATGGTTCAAACACTTTCACCTTTAAGTGCATCCTCGGTGGCTCCACCCCCAAGCCATGAACTTTGCCCATTGACCGGACTTTAAGTGGGGTATGAGGCCTTCCTAGTAAAAAGTTATGACTTTCAATATTTCATGTGGAACAAACTTCAACATCCATTACATGATAACAATATGTTTCGGGTTTAATTTTCATGACGCAAATATAATCTATGTTTTGTTTTGAAACGGAAATGCAACCGGTCTCATAACTAATAGTACCCGGTTGATACGTAAAGAGTCATAATTATTTTCAAACTCCCGCATTTTATTATCTAATATGTTAATAGAAGAATGAAATGAACGTGGTCCATGACAGATATCCTTCTGTTTGTAATTTAAAGAAAAGAATTCAAAAGCTTTAAACTGTTTAAATTGTTTGAAAATTTAGCAAGTACATAAAGCCACCTGATTCTAAAAAGAGATCTATGTTGAATTCATTCACGAACAATTTTGCTTTTGTTCTCCTCAATATTGCCACTAATACATGTAGGGGTGTTCAAATCGGATATCTGGATTTTTGGATATCCGAATATCGGATATCCAAAATTTTTGGATAGTTGATTTTACTATCCGAATCCAAAATTTTGGATTTGGATCAGATATCCGAATTCCAAAAAAGATATGTATTATTTAATAATTTTTATAAAAAGTTGATAATATTTATTAAAAAAGTTTTCAGATATTCAAAGTTTTATCCGAAATTTCTAATATATTTATTATTAGTAATTTTTTTAAAAAATTTGGCAGATATCCGAAAATCCTCAAAAACACCATCCGAATCTGAATCCGACAATTTCAGATATCCGAATTTTAGATAGTTTGGGTTCTGATTTTTAGATATTTTGGATTTGGTTTCGGATTTGGATATTTTTGAACACCTCTAAATACATGTATCTTTTGATGAAACAACTTCATGAAAATATGAAACTCATATCACCATTTCTGATTGTGACAAGTCCGAATCTGTAAAAGAATCTATATAAGAATATAGTAAAGTTACTCGATGATAACAATACCAAACATATAATAGTGAACATATATCTTGATAGATTTAAATTGAGATGTTTTGTCATCGAAGTAATTCTCTTTACTCTTTCAATTCTCACCTTTTTGCTCTTCTTTGTGTGAATCTTGTTCGCCAAAAATACACTTCTAAATACACACATAAAACATATACCTAAATGTAATACGTGTTTCAAGAAATAGTAAGTGAAAATATCATACCATTTGAATCGACACTCTCTCCAACTTATTATTTGCTTTGGCACAGTTCTTCTAATGAGTGGGGGAGAGTAACGATCCAAATGCTATTGATAGATGTCTCATGTAAACAAAAGAATGTTTATGATCTAACTAAATATTTCATTTTTCTATATTTATATTCAACTTTGTTGAGCGTTTCAAATCTCATTCTTCATATCTATCTCTATCTCACTCATGAAATATTTATTTTATTATTATTTTTCTTTCTTAGATTCTTATAAAAATATAAAGATTGATAAATAATGGATCTATATTGAGATAGAAATAAAGATGAAGATCCTATTGGAGATATAAAATATAAGTAATCTCTAAACAACGGAAATAAAGATGATGATAAAGACTCCATTAGTGAATTAGAGGTTTTCGGTATTTGGATCAATTTTAAAAACCTTGAAATATGATTTGAATATCTAACAATTCAAATTTTCAAATTCGAATGCAACTCGATTAGAAGTATTTTATCCAATTGTGATTTTTGATTCGGTTCGAAATTTGAATTAAAAATATACATATAAGTATATATATACACACATGTAATATGCTTTTTATTTTATATTATATATAAATGATATATATATACACTTACTTAATTTAATTTAATCCTGATTTCTTCTTTAGTTATTATGCTTCTTAATCTGTTTAACTTGAGTTGTCTCTGCTCACTCCTTTTGGTTATAGACTTGTATGTTGTAGTCGCAAACTAGTTCACCTAATAAGTAAAACTCTTAATTTTTTTTTTGAGAAAACTGCAAAAATTATCTTTGTGGTTTGACTATATTACAAGTTTGATCTTCCAACTAAAAAGTTATGAAATTCAATATTTGATGTTGAGCAAACTTCAACCTCCATTACATGATAACAATATGTTTAGGGTTTAATTTTTATGACGCAAATATAATCTAAGTTTAGTTTTGAAACAGAAATGCAACCGGTCTCATAACTAATAGTACTTGGTTGCTCCGTAAAGGGTCGTAATTTTCAAACTTCGTATTTTATTATCCTATATGTTAATAGGAGAATGAAATGAGAGTGGTGCATGACAGATATCCTCTTATTTATAATTTAAAGAAAAAAATTCAAAGGCTAACTATTTAAATAGTTTGAAAATGAACAATTCAAATTTTCAAATTCGAATCCAACTCGATCAAAAGTTTTTTTATCGAATTTTGATTTTGTGATTTTTGATTCGGTTTGAAATTTGAATTAAAAATATACATATATACACATGTAATATGCTTTTTTATTTCATATTATATATAAATGATATATGTACACTTATTTAATTTAATCCTTATTTATTCTTTAGTTATTTTTCTTAATCTGTTTTACTTGTAATTGTCTCTGCTCACTCCTTTTGGTCATAGACTTGTATGTTGTAGTTGCAAACTAGTTCACCTAATAAGTAAAACTCTTAATTTTTTTTGAGAAAACTGCAAAAATTATCTCTATGGTTTGACTATATTACAAGTTTGATCTTCCAAGTAAAAAGTTATGAAATTCAATATTTAATGTTGAGCAAACTTCAACCTCCATTACATGACAACAATAGGTTTAATTTTCATGACGCAAATATAATCAAAGTTTAGTTTTGAAACAGAAATGCAACCGGTCTTGTAACTAATAGTACCTGGTTGCTATGTAAAGAGTCATAATTTTCAAATTCCCGTATTTTATTATCCTATATGTTAATAGGAGAATGTAATGAGAGTGGTGCATGGCAGACATCCTCCTATTTATAATTCAAAGAAAAGAATTCAAAGGTGTTAAACTATTTAAATTGTTTGAAAATTTAGCAATATTAAAAACCACCTAATTCTTAGAAGAGATCTACGTTGAATTCAATAACCAACAATTTTGCTATTGTTTTCTTTAATATTGTCATTAATATACGTATAATATTGTCATTAATATACGTAGGGGTGTTCAAAATAAGGTATTTGGATTTTTGAATATCCGAATTTCCAATATTCGAAGATTTGGATAGTGAATTTCACAATCCGAATCTAAATTTGAAATTTCAGATTCGGATTTGGATATCCGACAGATATCCGAATTCTAAATAATATGTATTATTTAATAATTTTTATTAAAAGTTAATAATATTTATTAAAAAAAGTTCGGATATCCAAAGTTCTTAAGAAAATATTCTAAATTTCTAATTAATATTTATTATTTAATAATTTTATGAAAAAGTTTTCGGATATCCAAAAATCTTTAAAAACACTATCCGACTCTGAATCCGAAAATCTCAAATACCCGAATTTTTGGATATTTCGGGTTCGGATTTTTGAAAATTTTAGATTCAGTTTCGGATTCTGATATTTTTTAATAACCCCTAAATATATGTATTTTTTGATAAAAACAACTTCATGAATGTATAAAACTCATATCACCATATCTGATTGTATAAAACTCATATCACCATATCTGATTATGAAAGTCCAAATCCTGGAAAAGAATCTATATAAGAACACAGTAAAGTTACTCGATGACAACAATAATAAACATAAAATAAGATATATCTAAATTAAGAGGTTTTGTCAATGAAATTATCATTACTATTTCAATACTCATCTTTTGGCTGTTCTTTTTGTGAATCTTGTTCACCTAAAACAACACTTACGAAAATACACACATAAAATATATACCTAAATGTAATACATGATCTAAGAAACAGTGAAATATCATACCATTTGAATCGACACCCTCTCCAACTCATTATTTGCTTTGACACAATTCTTTTAATGAGTAGGGGAGAGCAACGATCCAAATGCTATTGATAGATGTCTCGTGTAAACAAAAAAATATTTATGATGTAACCAAATGTTACATTTTTCTATATTTATACTCAACTTTTGTTTAGCATCTCAATCTTATATTTCATATCTATCTTTATCTCACTCACGAAACATTTATATTATTATTATTTCTTTTTATTAGATTTTCAAATAAAGTATAAAGATTGATAAATATTTGATCCATAGAGATAGAAATAGAGGTGAACATCCTATTGGAGATATAAAATACAATAAAGTTTGTAACAATGAAAATGAAGATGAAGATAAAGACTCTAGTTGTGAATTAGAGGTTTTTAATATTCGATTCAGGTATGAAAAGCTTGAAATTTAATGATTTAAAAACAACAATTCAAAATTTCAAATTCGAATTCAAAACGATTTGAAGTTTTTTTTATCGAATTTTGATTTTGTGATTTTTGATTCAGTTCGAAAGTTGAATTAAAAATATACATATAATTATATATACGCACACACTTACACATATAATATGTGTTTTTATTATATATTTTCATATAAATGATTTATATTATATAAACACACATACTTAAATTTAATTTAATCCTGATTTCTTCTTTAGCTATTATGTTTCTTAATCTGTTTAATTTGTAATTGTCTTTGCTCGATCCTTTTGATTATAGACTTGTATGTTGTAGTCGCAAACTAGTTCATCTAATAAGTAAATTTTTTATTTTTTAGATAAAATTACAAAAATGATCCATGTGCTTTGATCATATTACAAGTTTGATCCTCAAGTTTTAAAAATTATAAATTGGTTCAAACATTTGAGAGTTAGTTGCAAGTTTAGTTCCCACGTTTAGCTTGTAACAATCTCAGGCTAAATCTACAATACGATCAAACCATAGGGACCACTTATGTGATTTTCTATAAAAAATTAAAAAAACCAATTAAATTATAGAAAAGTTAAAATCAAATTTAAGAAATTCAAATAAACGTTAATTTTATAATCTTTAAAAAATAATATAGGTTAAAAAACAAATCAAATTTAAAAAGTAAATACAAGTAAAAAAAAGTATATAAAAACTAAATAAAACAAAAAAAAGAGAAATATGCAATTAAAGTGAAAAATTAAAAAAAAATACAAGTAAAGCTTAAAAATAAAATTGAATAAATGTTTATAAAGTTCAAAACAAATATTTAAAAACTTAAATTAAAGTTAAAAAACTAAAATCGTTCGATTTTATGTTTTTCTTTTATGGATTTGGATTTATTAAAGTTTTTGGATATTTGGATTTAGGCTTGACGTGTGGACTTCATCAAAAAAAAAAAAAAAAAAATCTAAGTATACTTCTACTTTTTATTTATTTTTAATTTTTTTAAATAATTTTTTATTTTACTTTTATTTAATTTTTAAATTTGATTTGATTTTTAACCTTTACTTTGTGTTTTAAAATTTACTAGAATTTAAAATTTGATTAACAATATTTATTTTAATTCTTAAATTTGATTCTAATTTTTTTTAAATTTAATTTGTTTTTTTAAATTTTTATATTTTTAGAGAAAATTGCACAATTGGTCTCTATGGTCTGATCATATTGTTGACTTAGTCCCAGATCGTTAAAAACTAACAGCCACTAATGGTGGGAACTAAACTTGCAACCAACTCCCAAATATTTGGACTAAATTTTCAATTTTAAAATTATAAGAATCAAACTTGTAATATGATCAAATCACAGGGATCATTTTTGTAAATTTTTCTTTTTTTTTTAAACGACTAAAGTCGATTGCTTGGCACTTCCTCAAATGGCAGCTCGGACCTCAAGCACATCATTATGTTTTACCTAATTTTGGAAGAAACCCACAAATATGATAGAACTTCTTAGAGTCGGGATCGAATCCATGACCTAAAAAACCGTGAGCTGTACCCTCCACCCCCATGCCATTGAACCAAATGGCTAGTGTCAACAAAATCTTTAGTTAATGAGGTGTGTGAGGGTGTACATAAAAATATGCTTGTTTTTGACAAAGGTCTTGTTTTTAATTTATAAAAACTATAATTACTTTACTAAACTATATTACGATGAGACAAGCGTATCTATCTTGATATTAGTTTAGTGTTAGTAAGAACCTAGTCTCATCTAACACAAAACAAACTCTTAATAATAAACTTTTGTAGATGTCTAGCTGACAAAAATAATGCTTTGACTTGTGACTAATTCTTACTGTAAACTAATGGCTAGATTAATTGAGAAGGTAGTCAACAAGAAGACAATATCACCTTGGCTTTGAAATCCTTCTTGCTAGTATCTGACAACATGTATGGAAATCTAGCAAGATCGTTTTTGAATGTAAGTAGAAGGTGCTCCCGCTAGGGAGGTCTAAGCCATATGATATTTTGGGAAAGACGTAGCTTCCAATGTGACGTACAAATTCGTTAAATATCTAAGATCATGTGATCTAATACCGAGCTATAATATTATGTGATTGATTAATAATAGTTTGATTGTCTCCCCCTAAGGATGTTAGTCGATAGATTAAGCATGGATGGTTCACATATAGCATGAAGATAAATAAGGCAAGTGCATGCTAACCATCTCAAGCTAAACAAAATAAATATCAACACACATTCATTCAATCTACGTTATCCATATTATGATTATAAAAGCAGTATTTTACATAGACATATACTGTTCCAAATAAATGTCTTAGCATCGAAAATACATAAACTTAAATATTTTTTCAAGACTATCACCTATACATTCATTAAGGGATAATCATATGAATTTTATCACAATAACATAATCATGCCATCTTCCACACATATTGATCACCTACCAACAAGAATTCATTGATTGAACCAAGGTGATATGAATAACATTAGATCGCCATTAATATTAAACTAACAAAGTAGTATAACAAGTTTGCAGGCAAAATGTCTAGAAATTACAAACCAAATGATTACTACGTTAGATGAGTGAAAGTTTGTGAAAATCAAACAAGATTAATTTCAAAAGATATTTGTAACTATCTAAATATTAATCTTCTATAGAACTTTCTCCTAATTCTATCCACTTCCACATGTTTATGATGTGTGAAATGAGCTTCGTATATGGTTTTCATGAGTGGGCACGGTCGTGTCAGGGACTAGGCACGGCCATGACCGACCACTCAACGATTTTAGGTCCAGACATACAATGTCCCTTGTAACCAGGCCTTAAAACAGGTACAATACAGTCGTTCTGGTTTGGGTTTCTAGGGGGCGCGCCCGTAGTGCTGCTCATGTGTTCGAAAAGTGTGACCAGACACGACCATGCTAGGCCTTTGGTACAGTAATGCCTAGGGCAATTCTTTATTGATTTCTTTGTTTCCTCGCATGAACTTGAACAACTTGCCCATTCTCTTACAGAAACAAGATTAATACATCATAAGTAACAAAACGAGAGTTTCTCTAACAAATTTCAATAAATGAAGGATAAAATCTAGCAGAAAATATGTATATTTATGTGCATATAAGTTTATATCATGCACTTTGGGACACGTGTTATGGTCCACTTTTGGGGCTTGAATGAGGTCTATGCAGTATAATTTTGATGGTTTCAACCGAGACATGAGAGCCGGGGCAACGCCCAATGGGGGTTGTGTTTCACGCCCCATGCCCTTGTCACATCACTGAAGCCCACTATCTTACGAGAGTATTAACACATTATTTTATGTATAACCTTCTGAAATATAACTAATAGAACACGGTTTTTAAAAAGGATTTGATCGCTATTACATAAATTGTTTTTTTGGGCGGTGTAAATTGTAATTTTCAGCGGTTGTTTGGCCGCTCAAATAAATACGGCTACAAAAAATCAATAAATACGGCTACAAAAAATCAATTGATTTTTATGGGCGGTTTTCAAAAAAATACATGAAACCGTCCAAAAAAAATATTTTTTATTAAATAAAACCATTACAGATTTTTGCGGCTCTAAAACCGCCTAAAATAACTTTAGATATAGGTAAAAAATGTTTTTTCTTTAAATTAAAGAAAAATTAAAATTTATATAAATCCTGAAGTTTATAAAAACTACAGTGAAAACTAAATTTCATCAACACCAAAAGGCAGAATTTTATAAAAAATACAACCAGAATAGAAGTCAAACAAAAGATATACTATTAAAACATAACCAAATACAAACTCATCTAGTTTTCACTAAATACATATAAAAAGAACACTAAGTTTCGAATAATTCTCACAACCATTGTATAATGGTTTTTCCGCATCGTCAAATAGGTTTTGTAATTTTTCTTTGTCATCATCATAAGGATTATTCTTTAAATCCTTAACCATGTCATTTAGACCGTCTCCATTTAAATTTTCATCATTCAAATCGTCATTGCAAGAATTGTCATTGACATAATTAAAGTTGTCATTTTCCTCGTTGTCAAAATTAAACGATGTTGTGGCATAATCAACTTGTGATTCCCTATGTTTTGACCAACAAGTGTATCTAGGCATAAAACCATTTATAAACAAATGATACTCTATCTCATTAATATTATCAAATCTTTGAAGATTTTTACAAATCATACATGGACACCAAATCCATTTAGAGCCAACATTGATCCGATTAGCTTCAGCATTCTTAACAAAACTATAAACGCCTTTCGTATATATTTCAGTAGTATGCCCACTCTTGTACATCCAATATTCTCTACCTTCCATTTGAAAATTAAAATAATCAAATAAGTGATGCAGTTTATATATGTACAGGTTTAGGTACTCTAAGGCGGTGGATCCTAACCCACATTTTAAGTATTCTATCTTATATGTAAACATTTTAAAGGATGATTATTTAAGAAAAAATCGGTAGCATTTCCCTTTAACTCACCTAGTATGTGGATAGACCGCAAACTCGAAGGAGTTAAAAGGGAAATAAAGCCGATTTTTTTTAAATAGTCACTCGTTAAAATGTGTACACATCCTAATGAGATAAAATACTCAAAATGCAGTCCTAAATAGGAGACTATACAAAATTTATCTCTATTAGATAAATTTTGAACGGGTATATATTTAAAGTGTTATCCTATACGAATATGCATACAAATGTAATATATATATATATATATATATATATATATATATATATATATATATGTATGTGTGTGTGTATATATATATATATATCTATATATAATACTAAAAGAGTAACTTAGGGGAACACTAGGCACATTTTTAGGCCCCCTAAATTTATTTTTCCCGCCTCTCTCTCCTCTTAAATAATTATCTAAATGAAGAAATATTAAATAATTTTAATTCTTTTTTTGATTAGTTTTTTTAATAATTTAACAAAGATGTCTTTTTATTAATGTTATTTCTAGAAAACAATTTTTTATACAATTAATTTTTTTTTCAAAAACATCTAACTTTTTAAAATATAAAATATTTTAAAATTAGTATTTAAAAACATAATTTTTTTATAAACTAAAAATAATTAAAATTAGGAGTTATAATAAAAATTAAAAAAAAACATTTTTAATACGGTTTGTTTTGAAAAAAATGTTTAACTTTTTTTTGGAAATAAAGTTTAAAAACAAAAGTTTAAAAATTGATATCGTTATTTTATTATTTATAGTTATTACTCATATGTAATTTTAATCATATCTTATTTTAGATTATCATTTTATAATTCATAAAAATTTATTGTATTTAATATTTTATTTTTCAACCCGTATAATACACGGGTTTACTAAAGTTAGTATTAAATAAATAATAATTAACAACTAATCAGAGATATTATAAACACTTATGGCCCGATCCAACCCCATTCAATACTATATCTCTATATTTGATTACATGGTCAAAATAATTCGAAATTGATCTAATTATTACACATAACTTTTTAGTGTATATTATTTAAATCTTAAGTTCTTCATACTAATATCCTCACACTCACTCAATATTAGCTTACGATTTGACCCGTCAAAAGTATTCCTTTTAAGTCTAAAAGAAGATAGTTTTCTTCGACTGTATATTTCGCTATGACAATAAACAAAAGTTAAGGTCAATCTCAGTCAAGTGTCGGTTTATACTTGAAAGTGCGATTTTTATGCATGATCAGCTTTATGGCTTCTTGTCACAAGTTAAGAGTAAAGATGAATTGAAACTTTTAGCTTTAGATAATGAGCGTAAACCTACTAATATTACTACAAATGTAGTTTACAAGGATGTTTTTGCTCATTTGTGACCTTATAATCAAAAGTTGTTATGTCTTATTTAATATATAACACTCTTAATTTTATTTTTATTTTTATGTTATTTAATAATTAACTTTTCACACTTCCGTGTAATATACGGGTAACTAAAACTAGTATATCTTTATAATAACCAAAAAGTTAGAATTTACTAACCTTTAATATATATTTTGAAGAACACTTTGAGTTGAGTAGGAAGATAACAAATATATGAGATCTTATATAAGTATAACTTGAATCACTGCAAATAAAAACATAATATACATCACATAAAACATATATGTTTATTTCCTTTGATATAAAAGAGTAAAAGAAATTAAATATTACAAACCTTTGATTATGTGAAAGAAATATGTGTTTTTTTTTTTGGAGAGGTTGAAGAAGATGTAGATATTTCTTTGAAAGGTTGAGATTGAATATGACTGTTAGAGAGTTTAAAAACTGTATGTAATTCAAAATTTAAATTATAATCTAATTTTACGTGATTTGTTATTAAATCCGGTGAAGAAATACACAAAAAGAACGTGAGCAAAACAAAATAAAACCCATTTTAGGCGGTTTTGATTTTTTTAGGCAGTTATGTTTTATTAAATTTATGTAAAAAATAGGGGTAAGTTTTTTTGGGCGGTTTTACCCCTGAATCGCCCAAAAAGACAAAAATCGAAACGCTAAAAAAAATAAATTTTCTACTAGTGATTCATTATTATTTTATTTTATAGATTTGTGAAAAGTTTTTCATTTCTTGAAAGAATAAGTTTTTTGTTTTATTTAATCAAAAGTGACGGGATTATTTCATGAAAGTGGCATGCAAGAAACTAAGTGCTACATAGTAAAGTCAACAAAAATTTGATCACATATGACTATATGAGCACATTACAAGTTATGAGAATAGCATCATCAAGCTTTTTGACGTTTATGTGCCATAGTTCCGATAGCCAATGTACGTAATACATATATCTCTATGCAAGATTCCAAGTAACATTGTTTTAGTAATTTATTATCCTCGCCTACCTTTCTAACGTACATTTACTGATATGCATACTAAAGTTGTAAATATATATTATAAAGGATCACATTCTCCATCCAATTAAGATTCATTCTCATCCTTTTTAACGAGACGAATTCATTCTCACCTTTTTTTAACGAGATGAACAAAATTGATCTTTTATCAAAAAAACCAGGTATATTATTTTAGTATTTGTCTATGGCTTTGATTCTCCGTTGATTGCGTTCGTTCGCTATCAGATTGAAATATATCATGTGTGCTTAATATTCAATAATCAAATATCTAAAGTCGAAAACAAACCCATTAAAATTAGTGTGTTGTTTTGACCAAAGATTGTTTTTTATATAATAAGGGAACCGACAACACAAACTGTCAAAATGGTTTGACGGTACAACCATTGTAGTTTTGTATTAAAATAGAAATCATAAGATCATCAAACAATTGCGCTGCACTCCATACTTACCAACTTAAACTTTTATTACGACCTTTTCTTTTATCATAAGATAAATATATATTTTTAAAAACTACAGCATTGTTACTGATGTTTTTTGTATTTTCCATTTCAAAGTGTAATTATCATGCACAACCATCTTGTTAGAAAATACACATTTTAAT
Organism: Flaveria sonorensis; assembly: GCA_025506505.1. Lineage (NCBI taxonomy): Eukaryota > Viridiplantae > Streptophyta > Magnoliopsida > Asterales > Asteraceae > Flaveria > Flaveria sonorensis. The sequence continues at coordinate 6,518,291 of CM046428.1, read as the reverse complement.
AAATATCTTGTAAATAGTTACTTGGGAAGGAAGAGACCAAAGAACAGTACTGACTAGAGTCTACAGTAAACAGAATCTTGTGTAAAATTGCATGTGCTAAATGAATGGTGTTGGTGGATGCATCCTTACAGGCCTGCATGCATGCCTTCACCCTTTTCATGCATGTATTCAAAGCCCCAGGGTTTGTGGAGCATGCATGTGGGTCATGCACATGCATATGTACATATGATATGATTATGATGTGTGTGACATGCATCACTATGAATCATAACCAATCTCTGTGTGTTATTCGTTAAAAGCCGGTAACAATACTGTAGTACATATGTTGTTGATGATGATGTGTTTGATTCATAGTCCAATCGTTTAATCATTATATATAGTTGGGAAATGATATTCCGAAAGAAAGTTGTTATATGGTTGTAGTTTATATTTTATGTTTTTTATATACATTTATTATTCGAATATTCCATATATATATATATATATATATATATATATATATATATATATATATATATATATATATATATATATATATATATATACGTGTGTGTGTGTGTGTGTGTGATGAGATGATGCGTGTAAATCATATATGCATTTTGATAAAAAAAAATTCAAACTTTTATATATATATATGTGTGTGCGTGTGTGTGATGACATGATGCACGCGTGTAAATCATATATACATTTCGATAAAAAATTTTCCAACTTTTAGTTTTAAGTTTATAAAAATGATATTATTAATGAAGTACTAACTCCACACACATAGATAGACATACTTATCATATATGCAGTATAGTTTTAGCAAAAACCAAATATCGTTGCTAAAAAGAGAGTAGTTATAGGCAATAAAGCTTTATCGATATCTATATGAAAATGAAGGATGAAATCAAGAACTAAAGCTAAGTAAACTTAATAATATAAGAAAACTAAATACTAGAAAATCATCAGATGAAAAAATCTTATCATTTAGACTTCGAGTCCTCTTGAATTATCTTAACTACATGAGTGGCTTTTACTAATGATAATTGTTCCCTGAATAGGCTAGCCACCCGCTAAAGACACATCTAATCGAGCAAATACTTAAATCTCTAAATCCTAATGTATGGCTACCATAAGATATACTACTATGAAGTACGATGTAACATCCCGAGCGTTTGGATCATATGTAATAGCTAAAATAAAAGAAATATGAACTTTATTTTGTATATTGTTAAACGAGTAGTTAATGAGTGAAATGACTATTTTAAATTTAAAGTTTTAGACGAGTTTTAGTGTTGTGAGAGATCTTTTAAATATATATAAATATAATAATATATTATATTTAAACGTGCTCTGTTTTTAACGAAACTTAGGTGGACTCGTAGAGAAAAATAAGATCGTCCCAATGACATATTTAAAATTTTATAGATCCTTATATTTTAAAAGTTATAAGAGAAAAAAAAATTAAACAGCTGAATTAATTTTAATAATATAATATGACACTTTAGATGTCAAATTGAAAGAATTGAAGCAAGCAGACGCCTCAACCTCCATCCCACATCGACCAGAAGAACAAAAGAGAGCATTCAGAATCCATTATAAATAGAGACCGTATAGGTTAAGTTTAGATTATAAGTTTTCTTGGAAACACTCTATTATAAAGAGAATTCCAGGTAATCGATACCCCATTGGGTATTGTTATTAGTCGTTTTTGGAGCTCGGGTAGGAGCGCGAGTAGAGAGACTCTACATCAGATTGCCGTAGATAGTTTTAAGGTATGTTCTCGTTTAAGTTTATGTCGAGTTAATTATTATTTATTTTAGATTATTATTAGTATTGTAAGTAATTTTAGTATTATTAGTAGGTGTTAGGGTTATTGTTAGAAGTTAGGGTAGCTTTAGTTAGGCATGGACTGATCACCCATGTAAACAAGGTAGCTTAAACTAATATCCAATCATTACAATAACCAGTTAGTTATACCATTACATAACCTAGGATTAATTAAACTGTATCAGGACCTAGAGATATTACCAAATTATACTAGGAAAGGTTATCAATTGTTGAAAAACTACTAGACAGGTGAGTTCCTTAGAACTATTTTTTAAAACGGGATGTGATGTTTTGATAACTGGTAATAATTGAAGAATTGACTATCAATAGTATTTTTGATATGTGGCAATACTTGATAGGATGCTTGAGGGCTGCTTGTATGATTCTGCTTTAACCAGTGGAGTTTGTATACATAGACTGGTTATGTGAATTTATACTGTACTTACTCTGTTCCTATCTGTTTGCCATGGTTGTATCTGCTTGATGCAATAGTCAATATTAATATGTTTTGAATTTTAAAGAATACTATATTCATGAACTCACAAGTTTTATGCTGAGTCCCAAATGTTTTATTTTATGGACACACATCCTAGGTGCCAGGTGATTACAAGAATAAGAGATTATGGACTAAGCTCATGAGGAAATAAAGGACTAAAGTGTTGCTGAGGATTTGGATCTATTCTATAAGTTAAGTTGATGTAATATTAGTATTGTATTAGAAGACAGATGTATAATACGTTATAATTTATAATTATTGTTTGACTTCCGCTATGTATTCTCTGATTACTATGTGTTCTGTATATCCGATGCGTAACGCTCCCTAGGGTGTGCCCTGGGAGGCGGGCGTTACAAGTTGGTATCAGAGCTATAGTTTAAGTGAACTAGGTACAAAGATAGTATCTAGACTTAAACTAGGGAAGATGCTCTAAGATAAGTAGATTATCTACTTAGGGTAACGGGTTTAGGTAAAACATGGAGGATAATGGCTAGAACATTATAAGTGCAATAGATAAGCAATGACACCTGGCCACTGTTATTTCTTGTCTATTAGTACTATTATGTTCTGGATCATAATCCATCATGTGAATACTAATTCCCTGCTCCCTCATGAAGGTTTTCACTATGACAAGAGGAGGAAGTACTCATGGTAGGGGTCGTGGTAGACCTCCTAGTAGTAGAAGGCAAATCATGTCATCTGCGAATGATGATCATGAAAATATTCGTAATACTGAATCCGAGGCGCAACAATTTGCTGGACCGCAATTCCAAGCAGCTGTAGCTGGCGTAATTAAAGATGCTTTGCCAACCATTATAGCCGAGGTTATGAATGCCTCTAGGGGGTACATGAGCAATGATAGTAATGGACAAGATGATCATATCTATAACACCAATGGTAATGAAAATGCTCATATGAGAACTGAACCTAAGCAAGGTTGTTCTTACAAAGCTTTCAAGGGATGTGAACCTCCAATATTTGACGGGAAAGAGATTCCATGGCTACCTTTCAGTGGATCCATGAGATGGAAGCTGTTATTGAAATTAGTGGATGCACAGCCACGCAAGCTGTCATGTATGCCACTCACTCATTCAGGTCTGAGGCATTATTTTGGTGGGACAATGTTAAACAAGCTAAAGGACCTGAAATTGTTACCGCTTTGACCTGGAATGAACTAAAGGAGCTTGTGATGGAAAAGTTTTGTCCTGAAGTTGAAAGAGACAAAATTGAAAGAGAATTCTTACAACTACAGGCCGGGACGATGACACATCGTCAGTACACGACCAAGTTTGATAAGATGGCTCGACTGCTTCCTGAGCATGTAACACCTGAAGCAAAGCACGTAAAAAGATACGTGCAAGGGTTACCTCCTCATATTCGATAGTTAGTTAAGATGTCTGCCCCCAAAACCTATGAATCTGTAATTGCATTAAGTGCCATTGCATACGAAGAAGAAGGCATAATGACTGAAAACAACAAAAGAAAGAGAAATGATGATGGAAACCAAATGCCAAGAAAGGACAGAAAGATCACACAAAATGAAGGGAACCGTATCAACAAACCATGGAGGAACGATAAAAGTGAGTCTTGGAGAAAGTATCAAGATTCCAGATGTCTTGAATGTCCAATGGGTGATCATTCATGAAAGAACTGCCCAAAAATTAGATGTTTCAATTGTTGGGAGTATGGACATTTCCGAAGTGATTGCAAGAACCCTCCATAAACACAACCTGTGGAGAATCTAAACAACTCCAAGGGTCGAGTGTATGTGTTAAAAGAAGTTGGGGATGAAACTATAGCTAGTACGTTTCTCATTAACAACATATATGCTAGAGTTTTATTTGATACCGCCGCAAATAGAAGTTTCATTTCAACTGCCTTAGTACCTTATTTGAACTTAGTACCACAAACTCTAGATTGTGCATATAATGTAGAAACTGCCAGTGGTAAGCAAGATAAGATAAGTAGGATTTTTAAGGATTGTGTTATTGATGATTGGTTAATATGCATGCACATAGTATAGTTAATATTGCATTTTTAATATATTTTATATGTCGAACAATATTACTTTGTTACGTGTTTGAAATGTAGGTCAAATGAAGCTTAACGGACATTATTTGAGTAGGATACAAAGGATACGAAGACTACGGGTTGAAAGGTGCTGAAAATAAAGAAAACTGTGCAAGTTGCACGGAGGCTGTAAGCTACGGCCTGAGGCCGTAACTTACGGCCCTGTATCAACACCGTCTGTGAGCTCCTTAAGATAGAAGGTTTGGCCGTCTGGTTGAAGGTAGGCCGTAACCTACGGCCTATAGGACGTAAGTTACGGTCTAGGGCGATATTTTGAGGGTTGTTTCAAATTTCAAAACCTATTTAAACCCTAACATTAGGGTTTCGAGGAGAGACTTGCCTCCAGCCCCAAGAACGAATCTTTAGACTATTTGGAGCCTTTGAAACTATCTTTAATCATCAATTGATCAAGGATTCATATCCCCAAGTTGAAGATTGAAGAGATTATGATGAAGATGCAAGGCTAAACATCTGTGATCATCCCCGGGTGGATGGTTTGTGATTTGATTATGCTTTCTTAAGTTCTTACCTAGTCAAGACATAATCTTTGATTGTTTAAAAACTTTTATTCGTTTATGTGTTTTAAATCATGTATTGATTAAAGATTCTTGTTAGTTGATTTGATTATTACTTATCAAGTTATCAGTTTTATATTTTTAACCATTGAGTAGTAATTAGGTTATCATCATTAATCGGTGATTGCAAATAAAGTTTCTAGATTATGGCATTAGTTAGTTTACTAATTAATTTACATAATCGGATATCAAGTTCATAATTACCTTTCAACATATGTGATAAACAAGTTATGTCTATGTAACTTCAAGATCGGGTAAAACATAAGCCGTGTATTCAATTACATTCCTGAAACCCGAGTGTGATCTCTTTCATCTCAATAGTTCCAAACCAAGTCTAAGTTTTCGTTTTGCCTCATAAAGTAATCTTTTTTAGTTAATCTCATCCACATCCATTTACAGTCAAGAGCCAATAATTTAGTTTTTTAAATTTGTAAGTTAGTTTAATAATCAAACGAATCATGTAACACTAACCACATGCTCCCCGTGGATACGATACCTGACTTACTCTAGCTACCTAGGTTAATTAGGTTTTTGCATGACCCCAACGACAGGTCATCAAAATGGCGCCGTTGCCGGGGAGCTAGTGCGCTTAGCGTTATTTGATTTGATTGATTTTCTTTCATTTTAGTATTTGTTTAAGCTTCAAAATTAAAAAAAAAATAAAAAAAAATATTTAAAAAAAAGTAAAAATTAAAAAAAAAAATCAAAATATATTATTTATTTTTCTTAGTTTGTTTTATTTGTTCGTCTTTACCCTGGGTATTCTAGGTTTTTTTTGTAGGGTAATTTTCTTACAGGTTTAGTACAATCATGGATTAGGATTGGGATTATGATGATGATTACGATCCATGTATTTGTTGCGGGAGTGATTGTCACTGGGTTCAAGATTGTCCACTGTTCGAGAGAAAATATGGAAATATAGAAAGAGGATGTTCTGAATATAGGAGGCAAAAAGGATATGTGATAACAAATTATGATGATGGAGAGACACCCTCATATTATTCACACTTTGAACCTCCTCCACCATCAAAATATCAAGAATATTATCATGTAGACATTAATTACAAATATGCTTAAGAGTGGGATTTGAACCATTATGAAGCCGAGATACCACAATTCTCAAGCTACCAAGAGGAATATGATGACTACTATCTTGAATACCCTCAGTTGACATATGAAAAGCCTCAGGTTTCAATAAACTCTAAGCTTGATGCAATCATGAACATGATGGTGGAAATGAAGAAGGAAGACAAGTTAAGAGATAAATCATTCGAGACTCTAGTTAAGCAGGTTAGCCAACTCACTAAGGATGTAGCTCAACTTAAACGAGAGTAATATGAGTTAGATTGTGGCACCGTGATTGATATTGATGTGATAGAAGATGTTATGGGTCATTCAGAGCATGACTTGGGATGTTTTAAGTTAAATGAAGATGTAATACCTCTGAAAGAGCTAAAGCCTAACGTTGATCTAGTTTATCCCAACCATTCTCATGTGCTTATTACTTTAACTATTAAAGTTGGGAAAGAAGATTTGAAGACCAAGATAAAAAGGTGGCATTGGAAGACATCAGACAAATCATCATGAGATGGCACCACAACAACTACTCAACAAACTTGCTAAGCATGATAACACAAGTATGGAACTGGCAAGTCAACTATCGAGCTTTTATTGGGAATTTGGTAGGTAAATGTTCACTTAAACCACCATAACTATATCAGGTACGGTCTGGCTGAAGACCTAAAACTTAGCGCTAATCGGGAGGCAACCCGAAATTGATTTGTTTCTTTTAGTTTTTGGTTTTTTTTCTTCTTGTTTTGTTTATTTTGTTTTTGAGCTTTAAGCACCGGATGCAAATATTCAAGTGTGGGGAAGCTCATGGATCTTTAGGAGCATAAAGAAATGTGTGTTTGGGCGGCTTTACTTATCTGAGTTAAAGCATAACCATCATATATTGCTGATGAGGCATCGTTTATCATCTATGATCAGGTCCATGTACTTTTTCTGTATCTTAAAGCTTTGCTAGTTTGGTGTCATTTAGTACAATCTTGGTAGGCATAATGCGTCTTTGGAAAGTTAGCCTTGTAACTTCACTTGGGTAAAGGTTAGGATGTTTGATAGTACCCTTGTTGACATAACAATTTTAAAATGTACATTAAGGACAATGTAAGATTTAAGTGTGGGGATGAAGGGAAGTTTGAAAATTGAGAAAAAAAAATTGATTGAACAAAATCTTTCAAAATGCCCCTAAAGCGACTTATTTATGCATGAAAGGTTAATTTTTTCAATTGAAATCGTGAAAGTATGTTTAACCTGTACACAAGCAGAGGTCCTCAATCATAGCTATCTCACTTGAAAAAAAAAGAAGAAATTTATTAGAATTATTAGAGATGTTTAACCTGGGGTAACAAGCAATTTAGTGGACTTTTTATGCATGTTTTCACATCCTTAACCTATTTACCATCATTTTTTTGTGAGGATTGAGCCTATACATAAGCTTAGAACATCAACAGGTTAATTGCTCAGTTTTCTTTCATAAGTGTTTACCAGAACGATTGCATTATTCTAGAACTTGCATAATTGATACGTTTCTAAATCACGAACCAAACTGTTGCACATATATGATTAAGGCATTAGGATGAACCTTTGTTTTATTAGCCTTTTTTAATCATATTATCCAACCCTAAAATACCCCCTAGTCGCCAGTTTGAGCCCCTAACCTCTTTAATTGTTTAAACCCGAATCAACCCATTAGCCTTTTCAAATCTTTTTCACTTTTTAAGCCCATGTGATGAAATTTGATAAGTTTGCTTGAATTTTTAATATAATATTATTAGAAGCAATGAAGTGTTTAGATATAATCATCATTCAAAAAAAAGAAGAAGAAAGAAAGAAACAAAAAAAAAAGAGTAAATAATGGGTCAAAATGACCGCAATATCAATGTCTTGTTTCAGTGGTAGTAAATTGTGATATGGGTCAAGTTTACCCAAATTCATTGTGTAGTGTCGCTTTATTATTCAGTACGTTTCAACATTCTTATTTGGATTTCATCACCTTTAGCCACTTCAAATTCTCTATCCGCACCCAAATCCTAAGCCTTACATTACAACATTTTAAAGACCTTTTGATGTGTGCATGGTTTGTGTTAATTGGTGGAGTTGCGATTATTATGCAAGCTTATGGTAATTATGAGTTGTTCTTGGTTGAGAGTACTACACTGATATACTAGCATACCTTTTGCTAGACCATATACTAAACCGAGAGGAGTGAAACTTGTGAGAGGTGTGACTACATGCATAAGGAATATTAGAAAGCTTGTTGGGCTTGGTTAGATAGATCATATTTTAAAAAGTAATATCTTTGCTTACAAAGCTATAGCTTGAGATATGAAACTGTGAGTTGGGTATTACTTGGGACCTTAGCTAACAGAAGGTGAATACATGGCTGGATCGTATTTGTCTAATGATAGTTGTAGTGTTATAAGCAAGTTTGCTTGGGGGCAAGCAAATGATAAGTGTGGGGATGTGATGATTGGTTAATATGCATGCACTTAGTATAGTTAATATTGTATTTTTAATATATTTATATGTCGAACAATATTACTTTGTTACGTGTTTGAAATGTAGGTCAAATGAAGCTTAACGGACATTATTTGAGTAGGATACAAAGGATAGGAAGACTACGGGTTGAAAGGTGCTGAAAATAAAGAAAACTGTGCAAGTTGCACGGAGGCCGTAAGCTACGGCCTGAGGTCGTAACTTACGGCCCTGTATCAACACCGTCTGTGAGCTCCGTAAGACAGAAGGTTTGGCCGTCTGGTTGAAGGTAGGCCGTAACCTACGGCCTATAGGCCGTAAGTTACGGTCTAGGGCGATATTTTGAGGGTTGTTTCAAATTTCAAAACCTATTTAAACCCTAACATTAGGGTTTCGAGGAGAGACTTGCCTCCAGCCCCAAGAACGAATCTTTAGACTATTTGGAGCCTTTGAAACTATCTTTAATCATCAATTGATCAAGGATTCATATCCCCAAGTTGAAGATTGAAGAGATTATGATGAAGATGCAAGGCTAAACATCCGTGATCATCCCCGGGTGGATGGTTTGTGATTTGATTATGCTTTCTTAAGTTCTTACCTAGTCAAGACATAATCTTTGATTGTTTAACAACTTTTATTCATTTATGTGTTTTGAATCATGTATTGATTAAAGATTATTGTTAGTTGATTTGATTATTACTTATCAAGTTATCAGTTTTATATTATTAACCATTGAGTAGTAATTAGGTTATCATCATTAATCGGTGATTGCAAATAAAGTTTCTAGATTATGGCATTAGTTAGTTTACTAATTAATTTACATAATCGGATATCAAGTTCATAATTACCTTTCCACATATGTGATAAACAACTTATGTCTATGTAACTTCAAGATCGGGTAAAACATAAGCCGTGTATTCAATTACATTCCTGAAACCCGGGTGTGATCTCTTTCATCTCAATAGTTTCAAACCAAGTCTAAGTTTTCGTTTTGCTTCATAAAGTAATATTTTTTAGTTAATCTCATCCACATCCATTTACAGTCAAGAGACAATAATTCAGTTTTTTAAATTTGTAAGTTAGTTTAATAATCAAACGAATCGTGTAACACTAACCACATGCTCCCCGTGGATACGATACCTGACTTACTCTAGCTACCTAGGTTAATTAGGTTTTTGCATGACCCTAACGACAGGTCATCAGTTATTACCCTAGTTAACACTAAATTCTATGTAAATTTAATGCCGACCATTCTAAGTGAATATGATATCATTCTTGGGATGGATTGGTTGAATAAATATTGTGCTCGTCTCGACTGTGAACATAAGACGATGACGGTACGTAAGCCAAATGGGGAAAAGCTACTAGTTCATGGAAGTGATGGAAATCCTAAAACCAATATCATCTCAGCAGTGAAGGTAATGAAATGTATTCAGAAAGGATGCATAGCCTTTATTTTGTGCATGATAGATGCCAAAAGGAAATACAAATCAATGAAATCCCTGTGGTGTGCAACTTCCCAAACGTGTTTCCGGAAGATTTACCAGGACTTCCACCTGATCGTCAGATAGAATTTCGTATTGATTTAGTACCTGGTGCTAAACCAATTGCGAAGGCTCCTTATCGTCTAGCTCCTTCGGAGATGAAAGAACTTATGAATCAAATTGACGAACTCTTAGAAAAAGGGTTTATTAGACCGAGTTCCTTACCTTGGGGAGCGCCAGTATTGTTCGTAAAAAAGAAAGATGGTTCAATGCGTATGTGCATTGATTATCAAGAATTAAACAAGTTAACTGTCAAGAACAAGTATCATTTACCAAGAATAGATGATTTATGTGACCTCTCGTATTATTGTTAAACGTTTGTTAACCTCGTTATCTTTTGTAAGGGTGCGTTTGGTCATTAATACAAATGCGAGGACTCATTTGTAACTTCTTTATCTTGATCTTATTTGGTATTTTGAATTCTTATAATTTGTTTTATTATTAAATAATTAAGTTAATAATAATAATAATAATAATAATAAAGATAATAATAATAATAACAATAAAACATAATAAATATGTTTTTTTTAGTTTGGTCATAAAATAATAAATTCTAAACCTTAGGAACCAAATTGTAAATTTCTTTAAACCCATTCCCCCCCCCCCCCCCGTATTCCCGACCTCAAGTCCGACCACCGCTGGTGGGTCGCCGACAAAGCCAAGGGACACCCCAAGTCGAACGTTTCCAGCCTAATAACCGGTTCCCTAACCTCGCGAGTACGTTTCGAACTCGCAACATAATTAAATTCGATTTAAGGACTGCGTCGCTATGTACAAACCCAAAAACCGACGTCCACGTTCAAAATCGGTCGGTTTCGATCCCAATTACTATGAATAAATGAAATTAATCAACTGAAACAGTACCTGAGATTGTTACAAACCTAATCACGGCAATCAATTTGACTTTAACAACCCTTTAATCATTGAATTAAAAACCGTAACACCTCATTCAAGATCGAAGTCGAAACCGATCAAATCAAAGAGATTTAACAGTAGGGAAACAGTTCATTCGACTCTCTTACCCTCTCTCTACTCTCGATTTCCCTTATCTAACACACACGCATCGATTCCCTCATCGAAACCCGACAACACTCTTCATCTTTCTGTTTTCGCAAATTCGATCGAAATCAGGTAATTAAACACATGTACACACCCGATTTCATGTGGGGAATAAAAGCCCCAATGTTAATTTCATTATCGAATTCGTTTTGCGGATCAATGGGTGTGAAATTGAAACTAGGGTTTATGCAAAATTGGGGGATTTAATCGGGTAATGTTTATATGTTTTAAGCTGCGGGTTATTTGCAGACTTAGGCGCCCGAGCCTACCGGATAAGGCTCTCCCCTTACACGCAGAGGTCCCGGGTTCGAACCCGGGCACCTGCAATGTTTTTTTTTGAAATTTTATTTTATTATATTATTTTCACTTTAGAAATTCTTAAAATATATTAAAATAGTATAAAAATCATTTTTATTAGAAGCTAAATAAAAATATTTTCTTTTAATTTTTTTTAGAATTTAACTTAATAAATCTTTTATTTTTACTTTGGAAGTTATAAAATTTATATAAAATATATTTTTAAGTTGTTAAATTATATAAAAACTATTGTGAATCAAATGGAAATAGTTTCTTTTAAATTCTCGAGAATTTTTAACGTATTAAATCCTTCATTTTTATTTTGAAAGTTATAATATTATCATAAAACATACTTACAGGTTTTAAATTGTATAAAAATCCCTGGGAATCAAACAGAAATATATATGTTCAAATTATTTGAACTAGTACCTCATAAATCGTTACTAATAAATTAACGATTTTATAAGTATGTTTACATTTTTCTTCATATTTTTATTTCAATTATTATAATATTTTTTAGTAGTAAAATCACATCGTCTCATTTAACAAGGTTAAATAATATATATATAAATTATCAAGAATCAATTGAAACCCTAGACTTCGCGAATCGTCTTTTGATCTTACCGGCTAGATTCTAAATCTTAGAACACTCATGGTTAGGCAATTGGTGAAGGTGTCGTGGAGTTACCCCACCTTTGTTATTTCAAGCACATCATATACCAAGTGATTTTTCCATACCCCTTTTATATATTTTCACACTTTGAGGTGAAACATGTTAACCTTATGATAAATGCACTTGTAAACTCGTTTGAATCTTGTAAACACTTGGGCAATTCTTCTTATTTGTCGTGGTTAGTTGAACTCTTGTAATTACCATGTGATGACTATAATATGTACAATCATTAACTATTGCTAGCCTGGCGACGTCATAGATCTATGGGCCTGACAAGCCCACTTGGTATTAAACCAAGTACACTTAGCTAATCGTTTAATCTTGTAATCTTGTAATCTGTCAAGGTTTGATTGCTACATTTGTTCATCCATCCCTAGTTACTTTATTCAATAACCTATGACATGAATTGCCATCTTTTATTCATATTTATGTATGAAAACTATGGAAAACTCACCAACATTATGTTGACCTTTTATTTTCAACATGTTTCAGGAAATGATACTGTTTAGCATGCGTTGAAGACTTACATACATCTAGGATTGGACCTAGACTAAAATAAAAGATATTGATCATTTTGTGACTTTGAATTTCTTATGTATTGTTAGATGTTTGAACTTGCTCTATTTCTTGGATGTATGTCATGAATATTGATTTTTAATAATATTGTCATTCTAATTAGCGTTGTGTGTCATGAACAATCTTAACCCTCACATCTCGACGTTTTCGCCTTTAAGGTTGGGGTGTGACAATTTATTTGATCAACTTCAAGGAGCCAACTACTTTTCAAAAATTGATCTTCGATCAGGTTATCATCAGTTGAAAGTGCGCGAGGAAGACATTCCCAAGACCGCATTCAGGACGCGTTATGGACATTACGAATTTTTGGTTATGTCTTTTGGACTAACCAATGCCCCTGCAGCATTTATGGATCTGATGAACAGAGTTTGCAAACCATACTTGGATAAGTTTTTCATTGTCTTTATAGATGACATACTTATTTATTCTAAGAACCAAGATGATCATGCTAGACATTTGAAAATGGTTATAGAAACCCTTCGACAAGAAACGCTTTATGCAAAATTCTCTAAATGTGACTTCTGGAAAAGAGAAGTTCAATTCCTCGGTCACGTGATAAATGAGAAGGGAATACAAGTAGATCCATCCAAGATAGAAGCTGTGATGAAATGGGAATCACCAAAGAATCCTAGTGAGATTATGAGCTTTTTAGGATTAGCAGGATACTACCGAAGGTTTATTCAAGACTTCTCCAAGATTGCTACCCCTTTAACATCTTTGACTCGAAAGAATGTAAAGTTTGACTGTGGACCAAAGCAGGAAGAAGCTTTCAACCTTCTAAAACAAAAGCTTAGCAGTACTCCCATACTTGCATTACCAGATGGTAATGAAGACTTTGCAATATACCGTGATGCCTCATATAATGGTTTAGGTTGTGTGTTGATGCAACGAAATAAGGTTATAGCCTATGCATCACGACAACTAAAAGTTCATGAAAAGAACTATACTACGCACGACCTTGAATTGGGTGCCATAGTGTTTGCCTTAAAGATTTAACGACACTACTTGTATGGTACTAAGTGTGTAATCAACTCAGACCATAAGAGCTTACAACACATCTTTAATCAAAAGATGTTAAACATGAGGCAAAGAAGATGGATGGAACTTCTCAATGATTATGATTGTGAAATCAAGTACCATCCAGGAAAAGCTAATGTAGTTGCAGATGCTCTCAGTCGGAAAGAAAAAGTTAAACCAATTAGGGTAAAAGCATTAAAGATAGATGTCAAGCTTGGTTGGAAAGACCAAATCAAGAATGCTCAAACTAAGCGTTGAAAGATGAGAATATTCAGGCTGAAAGAATGATGGGTAACCAAAAATTACTGACTCAAGGAACGGATGGAATCCTATGATTTGGTCAGAGAATTTTGATCCCAAAATTTGGAGGTATTCAGGGCAAAGTATTGGATGAAGCCCACAAGTCCATATACACAATGCATCCCGGAGCAAGCAAAATGTATAAAGATATTTGAAATCACTACTGGTGGCCTAATATGAAAAGATCTATAGCCCAATACGTTGAGAAATGCTTAACATGTCTGCAAGTTAATATTGAACATCAAAAACCAGCCGGCCAGTTACAACAATTGGAGTTGCCAGTATCGAAATGGGATAGAGTGACGATGGATTTTGTCACGAAACTTCCAAGAACACGAAAAGGATATAATGCTATATGGGTCGTGGTTGACAGGCTAACCAAGTCAGCATATTTTCTACCAATAAATGAGAGCTATCCAATAGAAAAACTGGCCAAGATATATATTGATGAAATAGTAAGTAAACATGGAGTGCCTTTATCCATTATCTCTGATAGGGATAGCCGATTTACATCCAAATTCTGGACAAGTTTCCAAAAGGAACTAGGAACCAAAATCAGTTTAAGCACTACATATTATCCTCAAACTGATTGTCAGAGCGAGCGAACAATTCAAACCTTGGAAGACATGTTGCGTGCTTGCGTGATTGATTTTGGAGGTAGCTGGAAGATCATTTGCCTTTGATCGAATTTTCTTATAACAACAGCTACCATTTCAGCATTAAGGCTGCACCGTTTGAAGCATTATTTGGAAGAAAGTGTATAACTCCTATTTGTTGGACAGAAATAGGGGATGATCAGTTGACAAACACCGAAATTATTCTTGAGACAACTGAGAAAATCCAACAAATAAGACAACAACTAAAGGCTGCCAAGATAGACAAAAGAGTTATGCTGATAACAGAAGGAGGCCTTTAGAATTTCAAGAAGGAGACTATGTAATGCTAAAAGTCTCACCATGGAAAGGAGTGATGAGATTTGCTAAACGGGGAAAGTTAAGTCCCAGGTATATTGGACCGTTCAAAATCATCGCAAGAATCGGTACAGTTGCATACTGGCTAGAATTACCAGAAACCTTAAGAGGTATTCATGATATATTTCATATATCAAACCTAAGGAAATATTTGGCAGATCCAACACAAGCAATGTCATTGGAGGACGTGCAAGTGAACAAGAAACTAAACTTCATAGAAAGACCGTTAAAGATTCTCGATTTTCAAGAGCGTAAACTAAGAAAGAAGATAATTCCATTAGTATTAGTTCAGTGGCAAGGTCAAAAAGGGCCGAGAAGACTTGGGAATTAGCAGAAGAAATGAAAGCCAAATATCCTAAATTATTTGAGTAGCCTTCGAATTTCGAGGACGAAATTATTTTAAGGGGAGGAGAATGTAACATCCCGAGCGTTTGGGTCATATGTAATAGCTAAAATAAAAGAAATATGAACTTTACATTTTGTATATTGTTAAACGAGTAGCTAATGAGTGAAATGATTATTTTAAATTTAAAATTTTAGACGAGTTTTAGTGTTGTGAGAGATCTTTTAAATATATATAAATATAATAATATAATATATTTAAACGTGCTCTGTTTTTAACGAAACTTAGGTGGACTCGTAGAGAAAAATAAGCTCGTTCCAATGACATATTCAAAATTTTATAGATCTTTATATTTTAAAAGTTATAAGAGAAAAACAAGTTAAGCAGCTGAATTAATTATAATAATATAATATTATAATAATATAAAATGACACTATGTCAAATTGAAAGAATTGAAGCGCCTTAACCTCCATCCCACATCGACCAGAAGAACAAAAGAGAGCATTCAGAATCCATTATAAATAGAGACCGTATAGGTTAAGTTTAGATTATAAGTTTTCTTAGAAACGCTCTATTATAAAGAGAATTCCAGGTAATCGATATCCCATTGGGTATTGTTATTAGTCGTTTTTGGAGCTCGGGTAGGAGCGAGAGTAGGGAGACTCTACATCAGATTGTCGTAGATAGTTTTAAGGTATGTTCTCGTTTAAGTTTATGTCAAGTTAATTATTATTTATTTTAGATTATTATTAGTATTATAAGTAATTTTAGTATTATTAGTATTATTATTTTTAGGTGTTAGGGTTATTGTTAGAAGTGGATATTGGGTAGCCTAGCTTTAGTTTGGCATGGACTGATCACCCATGCTTAAACAAGGTAGCGTAAACTAATATCCAATCATTACAATAACCAGTTAGTTGTACCATTACATAACCTATGATTAATTAAACTGCATCAGGACCTAGAGATATTACCAAATTATACTAGAAAAGGTTATCAACTGTTGAAGAACTGCTAGACAGGTGAGTTCCTCAGATTTTTTTTTTAAAACGGGATGTGATGTTTTGATAACTGGTAATAATTGAAGAATTGACTATCAATAGCATCTGTGATATGTGGCAATGCTTGATAGGATGCTTGAGGGCTGTTTGTATGATTCTGCTTTAACCAGTGGAGTTTGTATACATAACCTGGTTATGTGAATTTATACTGTGCTTACTCTGTTCCTATCTGTTTGCCATGGTTGTATCTGCTTGATGCAATAGTTAATATTAATATGTTTTGAATTTTGAAGAATTCTATGTTCATGAACTCACAAGCTTTATGCTGAGTCCCAAATGTTTTATTTTATGGACACACATCCTAGGTGCCAGGTGATTACAAGAATAAGAGATTATGGACTAAGCTCATGAGGAAATAAAGGACTAAAGTGTTGCCGAGGATCTGGATCTATTCTATAAGTTAAGTTGATGTAATATTATTATCGTATTAGAAGACAGATGTATAATACGTTATAATTTATAATTATTGTTTTGACTTCTGTTATGTATTTTCTGATTACTATGTGTTCTGTATATCCGATGCGTAACGCTCCCTAGGGTGTGCCCTGGGAGGCGGACGTTACATACGAACATCTATGTCAAAGTGCAAACAACAGTTTGTGCTTAATCGCCAATTTTGTTACTACAGTATACAATGTATCGGTTTTAAAGAGCGTAAACATGATAAGGTTTAGAGGAAAATGTTCAAATACAAAGTCTTCTAAACCTAAAAAGTGTAAAAAAGACTAAGATGTTGACACGTCTCCTTTTGATCAAAGTTAAGTTGGGAGTAAATTTGATAATGTTTCCATTTCTCAAGTTCCATCTTTTTTTAAACATTCGTAACTTTTACATATTATATTATTTTTTTAAAAAAATTACATCATAAAAATAAGTATTTTTTAAGCTTTAAAACACGTATAGTGTTGATATAAAAAACTTTGTTTTTTTAACTCATTATGTAATTTCGTTAAATCATTGTGTAATCTTCGAATTGATGAATATTACACAATTTTCTGATGATAAATAAACAATGAACTTGAACATAAAAAATTTACATTTCTTATTATTGTGTTATTCAAAAATCATAATTAAACAAAACACAATGCATAACACAATGGTCAAGATTAGACACAATGGTTAACACAATGACCAGCACTAGACTCGATGATTAGCAATAGATATAATAAGCTGCTTTGACGAGAATTACAAAATGACATGATAAGGATTGCATAATGAAATAAAAAATGTAAAAAATTATATTTATAGCATTGTGTTATTTGAGAATCATAATTATAAAAAACACAATGCATAACACAATAGTCAACATTAGACACAATGGGTAACACAATGACTAACACTAGACTCGATAATTAGCAATATACATAATGAGCTGATTGATGAGAATTACACAATAACCTGATCAGGATTACACAATAAACTGGAAAAAACATAAAAAATTACATTTTTAGCATTGTATTATTTGAAAATCACCATTTTAAAAAACACAATGGGTAACACAATAACTACCACTAGACTTGATGATTAGTAATACACATAATAAGCTGCTTAATGATGATTACATAATGATCTGATTACGATTACACAATGAACTGAAAACGTAAAAAAATTACATTTTAAGCATTGTGTTATTTGAAAATCATCAATTTTAAAAAACATAATGCATAATAAAATGATCAATATTAGCCACAATGATATGATTAATATTACATAATGACCTTATATTACACCAATGAGATGACGAATATTACACATTGAGCTGACGAATATTACACAATGAGCTGACAAATATTACATAAGGACCTAAAATTTTGTGGAAAAACTTTGTTTTGCATTAATCAAAATTATAGGCATTTTAATGATAAAAAACGCTTGCTTTTATGGCATAATTTTTTTTTAAAAAAATAATGTTGTATATAAAAGTTATGAGCATTTATAAAAAAGATGGATCTTGAAAATATGATTAAGACTAAAATATCATTGGCCTACCATTTAAATTTTTAATTATTTACCATTACGCCATTAGGTTTTTTAACCCTTAAATCTAAGATCTAATGGATAATAATCCTTCCCATCCCGTTTTAGTTTTTCCTCTCTTTTTACGATGACCTACCAAGATTTAAAATATAAACTTATACTTATGATATTTACGATGATGGCTTCTAGAATTAGTGACATATTATGTTTATTTTTATTAAATTAGTGCAAGTTCAAGTATCACAAAGTATGAAATATATAAGTGAATTTTCAAATTAGATTTTAGGTGATATATGTTTTTGCCGTTCAAAAAAAGAAACTTAAATTTTTGATAGCTAATTTTTTTTTATTATATATACTCTAAGAATAATTTGTATAATTTACTTTTTTTTTATATATATGAATTAATTAGGATGCTGCTATACATACCTCACTCTGAGACATTTTTACTTTCTATACCCCTACCATTAAACTTTAAGATAAATACAATTTATTCTTTTTATTTTGTTTTTTTTTTTTGGTCTTCTTTATGTCTTTTATCATGAATTTTTTTAATCATATTAATTTGTTCTTTCCGGTATCTAAAAATTCAAAAATTTAAATTATTCAAACTCTCAAGATAAGTTACAATATTTTTCTACAGGATTACATCCTTATTATATATTATTTTATACAGAAAATATATTTTAAAAATTAATTTGATATGAACTTTAGTATAATAAAATAATTAAGCTCTGGCATAGTATTTTATATTTATTTAAACCCAATAATATAATAACAAAAAGAGATTATGCTGCAATACAATATTTTGTTTTTACATTCTTATTTTCATCAACGTTTCATTGTGAAAGTTTTAATACGATGGTTTTTTATATGGACGTCCATGTATAGTCAATGCATTTGCTCTAACGTTGCTTTACGTAAAGATTTTAGTTGCATGCCGCAATGCACAAAGCCTTGATGCTAGTTGAATTCATTATATATATATGTATTGTTTGTCGAGTCGTATACTAATTTAGATTAGTATTGTTTTCTTTAATTATTTTTTTTGTTTTTTATAAACGAACATCTATTTAAATTTAAATACCAAACATGATTAAGTATAAGAACTGAAAGATTGTTTTATCAAATATAATTATTACATATAGTACTATTTTATAACCTAAAAAAAAACTATTCAAAAATAAATAAAAATTGTGTAGAGGTTAAAGCCTCTCCCATTAATAATTATAAAACGGCTAGATGACTTACTTCTATAACGAACATTTTGGACCACGTATGATTAATGATATATTATGTACGTATACCCCATCATACTCATCCATTAAGTCATGAATGAACCTTCATAGAAATCTATAACGAACATTTGGACCACGTATGATTAATGATATATTATGTACGTATACCCCATCATACTCATCCATTAATGTCATGAATGAACCTTCATAGAAATTGGCCATTGTTCTTATAAATTATTTAATGAAAAGTAAAATGATTTTCATAAACATATCTTATGGAAAACTTATCGTTATATGTATACCTTGGTCAGATATAACTAGTATTTTCAGGCGCGTTTTGTCCGTATAAGTTTTTTATGAAGTTTGAATTATAATTTGTCAAAGGAATTCAAATATAAAGGAATTTAAATTGAAAATGTAATTTGTTTAAAAGATTTTAAAATTTATTATACGAATTTAATTTTTAACGTATTTGAATGATAAAACAATTAAAAATAAACTGGAATCTATCACCACAATCATAACTATCAATCATCGCCACCACCCTCTTCTACCATTGCCACCCACATACGTTAATAAATACCACCTCCAGCCTACTATGTACCACTATTGATGGTGCTTACTATTCATTGTTGCAATTATCGTTGTTAATGTTTTCGACCACCGCAACACCACCATCAAGGCAGTAGCAACGACGAGGGGGTGGGGGGTGGAGGGGGCAAGGGAAAGGTTGTTGCCATGTTGGTGGTGGGGTGGAGGTAAAAAC
This sequence comes from Flaveria sonorensis, assembly GCA_025506505.1. Lineage (NCBI taxonomy): Eukaryota > Viridiplantae > Streptophyta > Magnoliopsida > Asterales > Asteraceae > Flaveria > Flaveria sonorensis. The sequence goes on along the minus strand of CM046428.1, from coordinate 6,497,979 downwards.
AAGGATTTGAGGTGGAGAGCGATAAAAAAGTAATATTTAGTATGAGGAAACAAAAATACATATGTACATAAGCATGTATCTACTTACCTAATGTTTTGACCATGCATACAATATGATAAATATTTAAGTTCTTCTTGAATATGTCTATTTCTTGATTTATATGTTTTACATCTTGCTAAATTAATAATTTGGTCACCAAATCGAACCATACAGAACAACTTTTAAACCTAACAAATAGGTAGTTTTAACAGCATAATTGAATGAGTACATATGGAACATCGGCTAATTTCCAAATGTGTCTGATTGTGTATTTTATCATTTATGCGCCATATTTGTCAAATGAGAATGATTAAATTATCTTTTTTTGAATGGTAAATGTGCGACTCTGTTTCGGAGGATAGGTTATTTTAACCGGGCCTGGTCACCTATCCGTTTTCCAGTCGGGACCGCACCCCAACCCCCTCATGAGGAAACCCATGCCCCACGTCTCAACTCTAAGCAATTTTTATTCAGAATGAGACTTAAACCCATGACCTCCCCATTTTTACATGTCATTGGTACCTCACCTTAAATTATCTAGTTTCTGCGAAGAAATTATTATTTAGAATTATATTTTTTCTAAGAGTAACTAATTTTAAAATTTATTTCTAGAATGACTAATTTTGGTCCGAGCCATTTTTGGTTAGGATGTGATACGTTTAATCAAAACCAAATTAAAATTTTAAATTGATCCCCTTCGACCTGAACTTAATTCAAAATTATACCATGTACCGTCAATCACTTCCAAATTTATTTCAAGCAATTTCTTGATTGACCGTGTGAGCATCATTTGAAAGAAATTGATGGCTTCAACTCATCAAGAAACCATGAGTAAGCACAATAGTCCTTTAAGATATGATTACAAAAATGAAATCAACCAATCATGTTATAAGTCAGATTAAGGTCTATTTTATTTTCACAAAAACAAGTTTATATACGTCAACTAAAATGACACAAGCGGGTTCAATGTTATATATGACCAAATTTCAAATTTCTTCTGCACTTCAGAATATAATATTTTGAAAAATAAATATAACTTATTATTAAATATCAATCCTCACAAGAAAAGAAGAACTATGAGTTAATCAAGCTTTTTTAACAAGGTAAATTAAATACAAAATATATATAAAAAAAACAAATCAAACCCCTACTATCTTCACCCCTATCCCTCCCTCTCTATGTCAAAGTTAATGTGGCAATGTACAAGATGCATACATACACTACCCTAGATCAAGATAGAGGTCCCTCCAAATCAAGAATACAAAATACCCTAATTGGTTGCTAGCTAGAAGTAGTTCCACCACCATTCTGCCTTAACTTTCTACAATTGGATGTCCATCTTTTTGGTTGATTTTAGTGTCAAAATCTTTTCTAGTCAAATGAAACTTGTGTCCTCTAAGTCATAGCAACGAAAGAACTAGCGTTGGAGTGTGAATGATCGTCCGATGGTCATGGAAAGATGTTTGGCTTCTGCTTTCCATAACTGTTCTATGTCATCAGATACTCGCTTAGCATCCATAGATGCACCAGACAAGCCACGTCTAGTGAACCCTACTGCGTATAGCCCATACTTGCCTTTCCAACCTTGAGGAAATGGTTTTCGAGGCATCCCATCTTTCTCCGAAAACATGTCATTCTCCTATAATTGAATAGTATATAGTTAATCTTACATGTATGTTATTTGGAAAAATTTTTGAGTTATAGGAATAAAATAGAATGGAAATGATATAAGTACCTTAGCCAAGAGGGAGTATTGCTTTTGTATCCTGTTGCAAATATGATTGCATCGAATTTCTCTAATCTTCCATTCACAAATTGTACACTATGGTTGCCAACACTTTGAATGCTTGGATGTATCTGTACAAGTTAAAATTCAAATTAATAAAAAGGAAATTCTTCAAATATCTGTTGAGGTTAAAATCATATAAAAAGATCTAACAACCTCAATTGAGTACATTTAAACAATTTTTCAATCTGCCCTCAATAAAATCTTTAATTTCTTGACATTTGTAAAGATGCTTTCCCATATAAAGTAAAAAAGAAGATTAATGATTCTACACTAGAAATAAGGGAAAGTCCAAAGTTGAGAAAAGCATAAAGTTACGGGAACATGTTAGGAAATGACGAACCAAAAGTAGCATGAAAGCCTGTATAGACACATATAGTAGCTTAGTTTACCTTAATTTCACCACTTTTAATCTTGGCTAGGGTTCCCACATCCAAAACCGGAGTTTTTCCGGTCTTGTTTTTTAGCTCGAGGGGTCCTACTTTGGGGCGGTTAAGTCCATAACTAGCCGTGTTTCCAAAAATCAGCCATGCCATGATCAATAGAAAGCGATCAACGAGTCTTATTGGTAGCCACTTGAGCAACCACATGGACAACCCAAAAGTCGATCTTCCCAACATCTCTCGTGGTAGGACATGAACCTATTTTGCAATACATCGCGTATTATCAGTCATAGTTGTTTAATTCGAAAAAATGATAAAAAATAACTAAAGTGCGATTTTTATGAGTGTGTGAGCACTTTTTGTTCTCGTGGAGTAGTAGTTTCACTATCATTGAGGGCCAAGGACACCATATGCTAAAGGGACCTTTACAGTAAAGAAACACTCATGTAACTATAATTAATTTTCTTTCTTTTACCTTTATATTGTTTTTCCCAAATTGTTTATGTTTTTTTATGAATAGAATCTTATGTTATTTGCTCGCATGCTAGTGAGTTCCAAGAAAGTGGCGTTTTTACTTACTTTTCTACTCATTACAAATCTTTGATATTATCTTGAATAGTTATTGTGTTTATGTGTGTGTGAGAGAAGGAAAACATATATAGACTACCCAAATGTTTAGTATTGGGTCAATTGACTTGGAAGAATTTTTTTTACTGTCATCTAGTATCAATTTTATTTTCCAAGAAAGTGGCGTTTTTACTTACTTTTCTACTCATTACAAAATCTTTGATATGATCTTGAATAGTTATTGTGTTTATGTGTGTGTGAGAGAAGGAAAACATATATAGACTAACCCAAATGTTTAGTATTGGGTCAATTGACTTGGAAGAATTTTTTTTACTGTCATCTAGTATCAAATTTTATTTTTTTTTATGTGTAATATACGAAAACACATCATATTAACAAAATGCAATCAATAAAAAGTATTATACGGCTCGTCACTGAGAACATATAGTATCTAAGAACCACAAATTCGATGTTATTTATGAGTTGTTTTAGGATTCTTGGCATGACCACAAGCCTCAAGATCATGGTAGGTATAAGATGTCATTTTCGACACAAAAAGATGGTTCGGTTTCACTAATTATTTGATATTTCATTTTTAGATTTGTTAATATACTAATGCACAAAAGGTTGGCCTAAACAATCTACCAAAAATTGACCGTATCCATCCTAACCATACTTGCGAAGTAGTAACCAAAATATTATATCCAAATCTTAAATTAATTAATTAATCTCAAGTGATACGCATTAGGAGTTAGGTATTACATTATTATACAGAGTTGAGTTCAATACAAAATCAAACTACAATAAAAACTACAAAAGCCGAATAAGCACATGTATGATGTGCTTTTGAGACACAGTAGAGTTACACAACCGTTTTCTATATTAAAGATTTAAACGTGATTCCACTCGATTTCACTTATACATTAAAAACTACGAAACCAAACAAGCAGTCCCAGTACCATAAACATCACAAATTTAAACGTGATTCGACTCGATTTCACTTATATGTTTCTTCTCATTCTATTCACAATCATCATATTGGCAAAATTAATTTAGTGTAAATCAAGCTTAAGTTATGATGATTATAATACTGTGATCGTCCTTAGTAACGAAAGTAAAAGTTAAAAGTATCGTAGATAGATCAAACAAATAATAGTTTAGATTATTAAAATACAGTTTGTAAACAGAAAAACTTACAGAATCCCTAACAACGAGAGAAGGATGAGCATTGTAATTGCAAAGATCCAAAGCCACTTCCATCCCAGAGTTGCCACACCCCACCACCAACACCTTCTTCCCCCTGAACCCACTCCCACTTCTATACTCCGACGTATGCAGCACCTCACCACCGAATTCCGCCACCCCGCCGATCTCCGGCACCACCGCCTCCGCATTCTCTCCGGTCGCCACCACCAACCACCGGCACACATACTCCATCTCCTCCCCCTTCACCCCCACACTCCTCACTCTCCACAACCCCACCCCCTCATCATACTCTGCACTCTCCACCGCCTGCCCAACACCGGCTTCACCCCGAACCGCCGCGCGTATGCCTCCAAATACTCCACAAACTGCCGCTTCGAGGGGTACGTAGGGTACCCCTCCGGAAGGCATCATGGGAAGTTCACAGAACTTTTTTGTAAATGCAATTTAAGACGGTCGTACGTCTTAAATTGCCAGAGCGAAGCGATACACTCGCTTCGCTCTAGCACCACACTGGGACACCCTTATTCTTCAAACAAGCAGCTGCTGCCAGACCAGAAGGCCGGCCCCCACAATAAGGGGGCCGGGCACCCACACGCGGCGCGTGGCGCACGTGCCGCGTGTGGAATTAAACTTGGGGTCGTTGGCCATTTTCCCCTGCAATTCCCTTAAACAAGTCATTCTTGATTAGTTTTTTTTTTCTTTATCTGGTGAAGATAAAGGAATCTGGATATTGTGTGTGTATATATGAAGGAGATATATGGTGGATTATGGATTAATATGAGTGGTGGATATTGTGTGAGATTCGAAGAAGAAGGGGTTGAGTCAAAAGAAACGTGATGTTTGAATCGAAGTGATTAGGGTTGCTGAATCTTCGGGAGATGGTTTTTTTAAGGAGAAAATTGTTGTTAATATTAATATTGTGTTTGGATAAGGGATTAGAATTAAAAGGGATTAGAGGATGAATTGATGAGTGTTTGAAGTGAATGATAATCGGAGTGAAGATGGATTAATGGATCGACATTAATGGTGAGTGATAATAAGAGATGGTGATATATATAGATATGTGAAAGTATACATTCTTTTTGCAGGGAAGAGAGTGAGATGAATTAAATTCGGTCACTATATATGAGAAGTGGTAGAGAGGAGCTAATGGAAGTGGGGACATATATATAGTATCCTACCTTCCATAAAATATTATAAATTTTTTTAATTATTTTTAAAAAGGAAAAACATGAAGAAACGTTGGTATCAATAGACACCATGGTGATAAGATGTCTCTCAATTTAAGAGTTTGAGAGTTGAATTTTGCAAAGTATATGTATTACTAGTTAATATGAGTATATTAGAGGCTGTTTTGAAAAATCTAGTTTATTTGTATTAAATTTGGTTACAAAGATGAGTATAACAATGGTATATTAGAGACTATTTGAAAATTAGTAAATACGAGTATATTAAAGTTTGTTTTAAAAAATCTAGTTTATTTGTATTAAATCTGGTTACAAAGATGATGTATAGCAAATGGTTTTAGACGTTAACTAGTATGTCATTCAATGTGTCATTATCAAAAGAGATTGAATAAAGTTGGATACATACCTGGATGGTCTATAAGTTATGAGTGTTAAACGGTTTGTGTTTTTACACATATGCCTAGACGAGATACTGGATGTACGTGTGTAATGGTTGACATGAACATTATGTTAGTCAATTAAGCTAGAAATAGCTAGAAGCATTGTTTAGATAATAAATGCAAATAAAAAATAGAATTTTATTTACATTTATTCATTCAATACGAAAATGGTTTGGAGCCGATGCTGCATGTTTGGGACTATGCACTTTCGATCCATGAGAATGATACAAAAGAATCAGAAATTAAGGGACTCATGTTGCCATTTCAAATATTTATAGAAAATAAGAATGATAAGCATAAGGGGGCCAAATGTAATAAACCTAAGTAGAGTGGTAAAAAATGTACAAGGCTGAAAGTTGAGGCACCCGAAAACAAAAGTTCAAAAGACTAGGTATAAAAGAATTCAAGTAGTTAATTAGAACATAAATTAAGTGGTGGTTTAAAGAATTCAAGTAAATATAGAAGGATTGAGGTATAAAACAACAAAATAAGGGTTATTTTAGTTGTTTTAATTATAGTAAATAATATATTTTAATTCTATATGATTTAGTCACGGATGAAGCTAATAAACCTTTTTAATTCTACAACGAAAACTCTACTTTACATGCTATTCACGTTTTGTTCTTTAACCTCATAAACTTAACTCTTTTTCGTGTACTTGCTACTCATTAGTAGATATTGAGTTTATATTAGAACACCCTTAAGGTAACCTATTAAGACCAACATCTTTGGTCACGAGAGGAGACTAGGAGAGGTATACAGATAGTTCAAAAAAAAATCATTATGGTTGGTTATAAGGTAAGGTTGGTCATCAATTTAACTCAAAGTGTAATATATTTATACTATATATAATACATTTACATATAATATAATTGTCTTTTTACATTAAAATTATGAGTTTAAAGGAAAAAGTCTCTTTATCAATACAACTATTTTAATACATCTTTTACATACACGTCAATTATATGATTAGAATTGTTAACTTTTAAAATAACTATCCCATGGTTTTTAAATGGTTATAATTTTTTCATATGTTGATATTTTTCAAATCAAGTACATAATAAAAACAATTTAAAAGATAATTAAGATACTCAAATTGATAAAAGACAATTTTGTTATACTTGGTTTAAAAATTAAATATATTAAATACATGGATCATGGATGCATACAGTTCCTGTATCTAAACACCGCACCTAAATATTTTTTAGTTATAACTGATTTAAAGTTTTAATAAAAACTTCAACAAATAAATAACACCAAAATAAAGTGCTTAATGGTGTCTATTTAGTAACTACAGAGGAGCAAAGTGATTTGCATAAGAAAGAAGAGTGTAACGAAGAATTTGTGAAGCTAGTAGAGCTCTAATATATGAGCGTGAACCTTACTAATGATCAAAACATCCAATACACGTTGGGAGGGTTTAGGGTTTTGCGACTCTATTATTACAACAACCCACGTGGTTAGTCGGCCTAGACCAATTCTACCACTGTTCCGAGCTCGGACAAAGTTGTAACACATGATGAAAATGTTTTAGAAGGTAACATGAGGCTAGAGCCTTGGGGACATCATACAATGATCAGAATCTTGTATATAACCATGTGTTGGTAATCTTAGTGTCATCATATCATTTAGTTAACTAAATTAGCTTAAGACTAATAAAAACGTTTGATTAAACATCAAAATAAGTTAGATGGTATGTAGTGCAAACTTTGTTTAAGACTATTATAAATTTTCAAGAATTGGGGTTTCAAAGGGGTAACAACCCATTAACTAAGGTTTCCAAGGGCAACGCCCACATAGTGGGTCTAAGGGGCTGTTTGATTTGCTTCTGACAGTCTGATCACTGACCCAGTCAGACGTGGAGGCGGTCAGCGTGTTTGATTCCCCCGATTTGCTTCTGACCCGGTCAGCCCCTTCTGATCCATGCCTATTTTGAACCCTTACCCGGTCAGTGTTGGAGAAGCCACTTACTCGGTCGGCCCCTGCTGACTGAGACTTTTCCATCAAACTGCCCCTAAGACATAGCACACTAGGTGGAGTCCAAGGTTTGAGCAAGTGGTGTGGGTATCGTTGATTGAATGAAAGTTACATAAATTTGGTCATCAGCTGTGACGGATCATATGTAAAACATCATAAGTAGAAATTGATAATGCAGTAGGATTGTGGTGTCAATAGTAACTGTGCGATTAACATCAATTGTGGTTGGTAACGACTTGGGCTATCACGGAACTTGGACAATCGACACGAACTAAGTTACTGTTGATAGAAGTCAATAATCCTCAGTAACTAAATTACTTTTGAAGTAAATCATGTAATCTCATAAAATTGTTACAATGAATTTGAATTGTTACAATGTAGATTCACGTAATCTCATAAAATGTTGATTTTATCTAGATCATCATATATCACACACAATATCTTTCAATGCTTTTGGGTTATCTTTATCGTTTAAATTAATAAATTAATTTAAAATAACTTTTAAAAAAATAATACCAAATTGAAATTCATATCAAATAGGTTTAAGCGATTAGATTATTTAAGTACCCGTTGGTGAACCTCTTTGTATAAATAATCAAGGTTCTAAAGAACTTCCCTTGTTATGATTATTTTCTCCTTTTCTTTATGGAGTAGGCATGGTGTTGAAATTGAATTATATACGAGGAGGGTTTGATTTAGACGCTAAACATTATTTTTATTTTAAATATCATTTTTATGTTGTATTGTTTATTAAACAGACCATAAACAACTAATTAATTGTGAAAAAAAAGGCTTAGATAATAAAATAATTGGTATGAGGAGACTCGGCCCCATAATTTTATAAAAATTTATTGTAATTTCTAAATATATTTTAATAATTGGTATAAAATTGCTTTCTATTTTAGAACGTAGAAGAAAATAAAGAATTCTATTCTTGGTTTAATGATAGAATATTTCAACATTAACAACAACATTTCAGTGACCGGTTAGACTTGATTGATTTTGTCAGAAAAGAAAGTAGGTTTCGGGGTAACAAGTCACGCGTTCAACAGACTACCAAACCCTATTCGTCATTGCTTAATAACATGATTGAACTTCGTTACCTCCACACTATTGTGGATATTTGCTAAGCACTATCGATCATAATAATATAATCGTCTTTTCATGATTAGTTTCTACATTTTGACAATATTTCAACAGATGGACCAATTTTGTTTAACTACATAATTAACAAGCTTGTTTCTTGTATTTCTCGTAAGACAAAAATAGAAAGGTTTAATCGATGTTTTCGGAACTGCACCGGATAGCAAACCGTTAATTTTAATTCGATTGGTTGGGACCGGTCAAACGGTTTAAGAACTTGATGATGTATAGTTATATAAATATGTATATTACATATATAGTTATATATAATATAATTCAATATAAGTATTCATATTGTTCTATGTATATTTAAATGTTATATATAAAACTCAATAATAATCATATGTCCGACCTGTCCATTAAACTCATTAAAATCCAAAAAAATAAAAATTAAAAATTTCAAAAATTCGGTCCGACCCGGTTCCCTGTCCGACCGCCGAACCAATCCAAAAAGTCCGGTTCTTTGTCAACAAAACGAATTGGGGTGGATCGAACGATGACCCAATCGAATCCGATCTGATCCGATCCGAGTCAAACAATGGGTAAAAACGCGGTCATGTACTGTTTTTTTAAAAAAAGGTCATGCTCACTGTTTGACTTAGCCGCCGAACCAATCCAAAAAGTCCGGTTCTTTGTCACAAAACGAATTGGGGTGGATCGAACCGATGACCCAATCGCATCCGATCTGATCCGATCCGAGTCAAACAATGGGTTTAATAAACGCGGTCATGTACTGTTTTTTTTAAAAAAGGTCATGCTCACTGTTTGACTTAGCTTCCGCTTTAACTTGAGTCCGAGGAGGGGTTGGATCGCTTAGGTGTTGTTTGGTAACCTTTTAATGACTATTAAGTGACTACCTCTTAATGGTTCATAGCCTTTTAATAATTAAAAGGTAACATTAATGTTGAATGATTAACAGGTTAAATCTTTATGGTACATATTAACCATTCAGTATCAGTGTTACATCTTAATCATTAAAAGACTATTAACTATTAAGAGCTAGTCTCTTAATAATAATTAAAAGACTACCAAACAATTATCTGATATATACAATATTATCTTATATTTTATACAAAATGTTTCCTATAAATTCAACCCATGACTTTAAGATTATAAAGTAACAACGTTACCAATTAGCATGAACTCCACCCTCCATAGCTTCATGTCACTACAAGGTAGAAGGCCTATAACAAAGATATGATTCAGGATATTCCCGAGGACATTTTGTGGCTATCGGGTTTGTGAACGTATGTGGTGGTATTTGAGAAAACCATATTTCTTAGGATACTGGGCACTCTAAATTAGAGGAATATAAAAATCGGTTTGAAAAAAAAAACCGATAAAAACAAACTGGTTCCTAACCCGACCCGAACCGGCGGTTTGTATACGGGTTTGTAACCCGGCACAAAAAATTGGTTTGTAAACCGATTTCAATTTAAAAAAAACGGTCCAAACCGATTTGAGCAGTTTGAGGATTTTGATGAAAAACCAGTTTATACATATTCAAAAAAACCGATCCGGTTTAAAACCCGAACCGATTTGTACGCCTCTACTCTAACTTAGGCAATTCATGTTTTAACAAAATTCACATTGTTATTTATTTTTATTTATTATTTTGCATCTAGCTGCATCTGCATCTATGTTTCGATTCTATCATTGATTTTTCGGTAAATGGTTTAAAATTTTATCAAACATTTTAACAGACATATATCGTACTCACTTGATAGAAGTCTTACGTATACCCCATGTGTGTACCAATATACACTTCGCATTTTATATTATGTACTGAACTTTTTAGTTAATCGTTGAAAATATTAATATTTGGTATATTAGTAAATTTAATTTTTGAATTAAAGTTCTTTGGCCTAGACATTGAACCGGTTTAAAAAAGACAAATTGGATTTTAATAATTCAAACTATTACCTATTGACCGATAATAACTCATACTATCAATTTGGCCGGTAACACTCCCAACTTTCACTTTTATTACAAATAACAGTTCCAATGACATAATTTTCAATATTTTACGTTTGATTTGGACTCGATTCGGTTGGCAACAATAATTATGAACAAAATGAAGAAGCATACAACTACATTGAGACTAAAATAGATACAAATCAAACGTAAAAATTTAAAAATTATATCACTAAGACTGTTGTTGGTTATAAAAGTGAAAATTAGAAGTGTTACCGGCCAAAGTAATAATATGAATTCTTATCAGACAATAAGTAATAACTTGGATTATTAAAATTTAATTTGTCTGTAAAAAAAGCACCTATTTAAATACATTAATAAGATAATAATATAAATGAACCCCATATATATGCATCCTATGATCTCATTAATATAAAAACTAATACCTCCTCGGCACTACAAACATATCTAGGACCATTTGCCAATGGCCTTCTGTCCTTGATGTTAGCAATCCACACTCAAGTTTTTTTATAGTCATAGGTTTATCTTTGATGTTTTTTTTGAGTGAGTTGGGATTATAACGTTAAAATCAGTATAAATGATTAATATCTAATCTTAAAAAGACTCACTTGTGTATTAAGGGTAGTTTCAAATGTCATTAAAAATATAGGACCATTTAATTCTTAGACAATGAAATCATACAACGTAAGTGAGCCGTATTCACTTCTTACAGTTGGGCTGGTCCGGCTGGAAGACCGCCACATCCACCTCAAGTTCCACAATCTGGTTGGAAATCAGGTTCTAGAACCCGCGATCGAAGTCGCAACTACTTCACGATCAAACTTTATTTTTTGTGCTAGGATAGTTTTAAGTTTAAGACGTCAAAACCCTTTATGTTTTTGAATTCAAATTAGTGTTAGACATGATATCTTCGGATGGTTACTACAATAGTATTGGATTCTAAAGATTATGTCACTAGCTTAAATTCCATCCTTACTACTATTATTATTGTTTGATTCTAAGAAACAATAAATAATGTAATAAATTATTATTATTGTTACATAAAATGTTATCAATAAATTTATAATAAATATGACAAATTTAAAATTCAATGATTTTCATATCATATTGACATTCGTAGGATGGGGAATGTGCACTATAAAATACAGTTTTACTTTATCGAAGAATTATATACGTGCTCATTTTAAAAGTGTTCGTGTGATAAGTCATTGGTCCACCGGTGCGTTAATGTGTGCGGTCACGCACAATCTATGTTTCATTTTAAAACTTAGTTAGGGAGTAAAAATCTGTCGCATCACACCGGTAGAAAGCCTTGTTCATATTATTCATCTATTACTATATTTTTATGAGCAAGAGTGTTTGTTCATTTAGATACACGTTAACCTTAATTTAGGGTATGATAACTAGAAGCAACTAGTATTAAGCCCCCTGCGGTGCGACAGGGGGCGTAAAACTGTGCGAACTAGTCCCAATATCACAAAACCTTCGGCGATCATCAACACAGAAAAAACTTGTATAAGAAAAGAAATAGAAACAAAAATATAAAATAGAACGAAAAGTAGACATTAAAACATTGAACCACACATGTGAAACGTAAAAATTAAAAACAATCACTAAGTTATTTAAGACTCGCACGTTGTGACGGGGCCGTTAAATGAAAAAAATATAGGAGTATAAACGTAAAACCACATGCGCACGTTGCGTCATGTTAACTCGAAAAATTTAACCGAAACATAAGACGAAAAATTTATAAAAGATGAAAAGCACAGCGGACCAAAGTTGAAACTAAAATTTATAGGGTTTAAATTATAAAAGATATAAAAGTATTGACGTAAAAAGTCAAATAAAAAAACCCAAAAGCGGATCCAAGCAGTACAAAAGCATAAATAAATTGATAATTAGTAATTTATTTTAATTGAGGATGAAAAGAATATCTCACATTTACAATTAGTTTCTAAAAAGCATTTCTCCTTATCATAAAAAAATAGCATTATAAACAAAAATTAAGAATATGGAATCACTTTGTTGTATTTGGTAAATAACTAAAGTAAACTCAGAATTTTAGTAATAATGTATTACATTAAGTTAATTATTTTTCATTATTAATTATTTTAATATAATTCAATTCGATATTTTAACCAAAATATATGTTCGAATGATTCTTTTCCATTTCTACAAAAGTGCAAAAAATAATAGCGGAATGTTATGGTAACAGAATAAGGTGGTTTGATAGCCCCATTATATAAAGATTATATCTTTCGTTCATTTTCATAGATAACTTTTGTATGATTTAACAAACTTTTCTTAATAATTTAACATGTAAACAAGTTTTTTATTTCAAGTGTGTGATCGCCACCCCTAGTCCGCCCCACCGGCTTGCCCTTGGGTCAACATTAGAGGGATTGAACGGTTTCGAACAAACCGAGCCACTCGTGAGGTATTCGAGATCGAACCTTAAAAAGTTGATTCGAGCAAAAGTTTAAACTATATTGAATCAAAGCGTTATACACCAAGTTTGATTTATTATGTTCGTGTTTTTTTAAAAAAAAAATATTACAACGAAAATGAAAGTACGTTTATAAAACATAATCAAACTATATTGAAAACTTGTGCACTACCATTTCATAGAGTAGAAGCACCCAAAAAAAAAAGTTTAAATATGTTAAAAAATTGATTAAATTGTATTAACTGATTTTATTGTCAATTATCATTACCTATATTAGTTTATTAATTTTCGTCAATTAAAATAAAGCAAATATACCAAAGCAAATTTGAATTTTTTGTATTCATATAATTAACTAAATTTATTAAAACGATTAATCGGTTTCAGAGGGGAAAACATTAAACGCATGCGTAAAATCATGTAATATATATTAAGAAATTCTTTTAAATTGAGAAGAACAAAAAAAATATTAATTTATGTCGTTTGTTTCCATAGTTTTTTTTATTTCGCATAATTATTGGTTTTTTAAGAACTCTCCCCGTATTACTATAATAGGGTTAGGTTATGTGCAGAAACTTTTAATTTTAAGAACTTAATGAACTAATCTGTAACACTCATTATATTTTGATCTTAAAATTTAAAATTTTATTGAAAAAGATATAATTATAAAATATTAAATATTCTCTTTTCTATTAATATACTCGTCATATATATCTCATCCCTTCTCTCTCCTCTTTTCATTTAATTTTTATTTAATTTTTTTTATAACATTTACTTGCCTACATTATTTAAACAAATTCACTGACCTACATATATTAGTTTTCATTTTAAGTAGCATTTTTATTATATTTACGTATACATATATGCAATTTGCTTATTGGTTTTTAGTCTAAATATATGTAATTTTATATGTACACTAATAAAAACAAGTAACAAACCAATCACTAATATGATTGTCGATTCTTTTTCAAACTAGTTATAGATTTTCATGCTAAGACTCATCGTAGTGGGTGGGAAGATGGCGCCAAAACAGTGATGTGGCTGGGCTAAGGGGCGCCAAAGCCCACTACATGTTTGTTAAATATGATGCAATTTACGTTTTACGCCATTGTGGTAACGACGCCAATTGCACTTCTTATTTATATATAATAAATATAATAAATAATAATAATATCAATCTTCTTCTCGCTATATGGTTGAATATATTGTTTAAATTGATGATATATATTTTTTAAATTAATGTATATGATATATGGTTTAAATTCATGATATATATTGTTTAAATTGATGATATATTATATGGTTTAAGTTAATAGTTTAAGGGGTTCCTCCATCCGTTTAAATTTACTAAATAATTACTCTATTTTGGATTCATTCCATACAAATTAAAGGTTAAAATCACACCTTCATCTGTCTCTCTCTCTATCTTTTTCTAAGTATGAATCAACTACTCAACGATTTAGATGCTTGGGAGGTGGATGAGGTGGTAATGATTGAGTGTGTTCGAGTGGGGGTAAGACTTTTAGTCGAGCACGTTCAAACGTCACGTCCGGAGCCGCGTAGACGACAACCACCACTAGAGATTTACAAAGACGAGTATAAAAGCGCTTTTACCATGGTAAAAACATGGGAGTTACTGAGGAAGTCGACAAAGTGGCATCTAGTTCCTCCGCCAAAGGTCCGTGGATCAACTAAAAGAGCGAAAACATCTAGCACCAATGAAGCAAACTCTTCTCAAGATTACTCAGATGTTCGTTCCCAAATAAATTTAAACGATATTGACAACGAGCTTGATTTTGATCTCCCCGAAGAACTAGTTCGCCCGATTGGTAGAGATAAATCAAAGACAAAGACTAAGGTCCAATCCTTATCGTCGACCTCGACTACAATAAATCCCGAGATAATATCTCACATACAAAGCTTGGATTCTAAAATCGATCGTTTACTCGGGTTTAGAAAGGAACAACAAATCGATAGAGATTTTGCTTTTTTTGAAAAAAACTTATCTAATTTACCACCCGAAGATCGTGCTATTTTCGAGCGAAGGAATAATGAAATCCGTGCCAAATATCGTACCAACGAGTAGTCGTTTATTTGAAACATTTTAGTATTTTATTTTGTTTCAAGTATTTTTTTTCTTGTTTTAAATGTCGTCTTTTATTTATATATATTCTAATAACTTTTATTTTATTAAAATGTTATAGTATTTTTTTGTGTGATTTTATTTAATTAGAATGATTATACAATTAGTTAAAACCACTACACTTAATTTAAAATAATTTTTAATGAAATTAATTATACTGACATGACATCTAGGTGACACTTTAACTAAAATATTAATGTCAACCACTACACTAAGTCTAATCATCTATGTACATATACGTAGATCTTCGTACCAATCATCTACTTTTCAAAAGTAATGATATATTTATATGATATACATCTTCATAGTGAGAATCCATTTCAAAAGAAATATATAATATTGCTTACGCTACATATATGTAAATAATTAATAAACGTATATTTAATTCATGATAATAAATGATTATCATCCAACCACATGAATTCCATTTACATGTAAATCTGTAAAGCGATCGTGTATGTACATATATACAAATGTTTCTACGTATGTGTAAACTAATTATTTATATATGCTTATACACAAAATGTTAACACATTTGTAGATAAAAATAAAACGACAATTAGTCATGTGTAAGTTAAAAATGCTTACATATTACCAATTTACACGTTTAAGCATTCAAAGGTTAAAATATATATTTCCTACCTACACCTATGCATTTTCACTCGCTTCAATCTTCGTATTTGATTTTGACAAAATTTCCAAAGGAATGTTCAATGCCTCTTCAATATACTACACAACTTTAATAATTTCATCCAAGAGAGTAGATATCCAACTTGCTTTAATGTTGCACAATAATGTAACTAATCCTTCTACGGTTATAGTGGTAAAAAAAACTCAAACAACTCACCTTGAAATGGCCAATCAAACCCTAGATCACCAAATTTTGAAGCGGTTCGAACACCTTGTTTACATACATGTAACTTAATTATTTACATGAAGGTAACTTACATAAATGGTAAATAACCATTTACATATATGTAAGTTATTTTTAAATTATATTGTTTTACTAGAACCTTAATTAAACATGCTACAGATATGAAACTCCATACAAAAAATAATATACTTATGACTTTGCAAGTTTTGTTTTAACTAATTCTTGTATAAATGATTATACAGTTTCACTCAAAAATGTGAGATTAATATATAGTTTTATGCTATTTTATAATTGGCTAGGTTTGCAGTACTTCCTCACTGACAACATGTTAAGGGGCTTAAACTGATATTTTTTATTATTAATTGTTTATTATTGTAAATATTTTAAACTAACAAATCTGCTGAAGGAAATAGATTTAAAAAATATTAACAACAACAACATTTGATTAAAAAAGAATAAACCTGGTGAAGGAAACAATTTTTCCAAAAAAGACCTTGCCAGTAACCTTAAACTCCTTCACGAAAAGCCCAATAAGGACCATAGACCTCACCCTAAGCATTGTTTTTTTAGTTATAAAAGATGGATGAAACTCCATTAAGGCGTGAAATGAAAGCATCGACGGTTGAAACGAATGCATGGTAGTTATAAAGACGTCATCTTAAATCACATAACAAAGCTGGATAAAATTCTAACTTAGATGAAATACAATAGACATCCTAAATTGGGTTTTAAGAGACGATCGTTTCAAAAGAAAACTACAAATCCGGCCATGAATTCATTTTTTTATGAAATTGGGTAAAACATAGCAGGCTATACATTATAAAAATAGATGAAATATTTTAGGAGTAGAGATGTTAAAATCCACGTTTTAAGGATCTTTCTTAAATTAAGGAGTAGATAAAATACTAATAGTGCCCTTTTATATCTATTATAATAACTCTCAAAGCTCTATTAGTTACATAAGTGCCATTTTCATTTCCAACCATTGATCATGGGCTGAACTAGGAAATTGTGAGGGGCAGCCGTACACCCTAAATTTTTTTTACAGTGGTATATATACATGAAAATCCAGACCGTCCCCCATAAAATTTTAAAGTGTCCCTTTTAAACCTCTTAAACTGAAGAAAGATTAAGTTTGTCTTGAACACATTGTCAGAAGCCGAACTACAATGAGATTCAAGGGGTCCGGTAACCCTCTGACAATCCACCAAACCATATTTTCTCACTATCTCAGATCTATAATCGAGTATATTTTTAGTTTTTAATCTTTAAATAATCAAGTAGTTAATTACTAGTATGAATTGGAAAAAGAAAAATATTTATATCAAGATAGATGTTTTTGACAACTAAACAAGCAAACTTACATTGGTTTTAATATATTAGGGATCAAATGTTATATTTACTTTAATCGATGTTATTCTCAAACATGTTGAACATCATCGGTATTAAAGACAAATTAACGTTCGTAACAATTGTGCAAAAATTTGAAAATCATTTCAACACTATTCTCAAACTAGTTGTTTCAATAAGGTTCTTAATATATATGTGCACCAGTACAAGAGTTTGGAAATCATTTTAATGATGTTTTTCGGCAATGAAATGGATCAGACCCGAACCGGATCAAAAAAAATTATATTGTGATAACCAAACGAGACTTAAAAATTTTCGCTCCCAATGAAAACAATTTCTGGATCTGTCACTGCCAATGATCACATGATCTAATGGTCCAAATGAATTCTTATAGTTTTGAAATTATTTGAGAGTTCTTAAGTAATCTTGACCCTATATAATGCTATAAATATAGCATAAAAATATTTAATTGAATAATAAATAAATTGAGTTAGAACTAAACCATAACTTATAAAATTATTTACAACTCGAGCTTATGTTTTAGGCATAAAGTTCAAAATGAGCAAACTATCTTATAATAGACTAGCCGAACTCAAACTTTACCATACTCACTATGTATTCGACTAGTTTACGGACTTATAGAACCACGTTTGTTTACCTAAAACTATATGGAGGGCAATGACAAACCATTACACTTTTAAAGCCAAGTTATATATAAATCGATTATTTAATTAGTTGTCTGCACGTTAATAAAGTTCTTGTTAATTATTTTTTCACATTAAAAGTCAAATTAATTATTTTAATTTGAAGTTTAGAGGAGTACATTGAACTAAGAAAGATGGTGTACATCTAGGCATCTAGCCTCTCCCTAACAAAAACCTTTGTAAATAGTAATGATGTTGAATTATGGCATATCAGCCTACCATACATTATACAACGAAAACGCCGAATATCACATTAATGAACATCGGACGATACAAAAGTCACTTAAAACAATCATGAGGCTTTTAAGGATGATTCTAACTTAATAATAGTTGTTTATATTGTTGACGATCATAATGATATTTATACCGAAAGTATTGCAAGGATATCATATTATAAATTTTAACTAATTATAGCATTCGTAAGTGATTTGACATTTAAGTTTTAAAATCAAAATCCACCTGAAAAAGATGATTCGCACCATATTTACAATAATTAAAACTGCTAAATAAAATAAAGTGACTCTTTTTAGTAGTTTAAGTTGATTAATTTCAGTTCAGCACCATCGAGTAAATTATATATCTAATATGTTCTCAATCAATGGCCATAAAAAGGTGTAAAGTATAAACATGTACTTTAATCTCAACTTTCGAATATGTGAATAAGTACCGAGCCTCTTATTGTTATCAAAGTTATTATCTAACTAGAACGTTTTCCCCGTGTAGTGTTGCGGGCTACCAATGGCCAGTTAACCTTCTTTTTATCGTTAGTGTGCGTCAAGCGTCAAAATTGTTGCATTTATGTAGACATTGACGAATATGCATGTAACTTTCAAAATGTGAAAGTAAAAGTACAATGTAACATTACCACATCACCATTCATGTAGTTTAGTTGCACAAAGGTTTATAATTTTTGTTAAAAGAAACAAACTTTTTCTCACAGATAATATTAGTATATTACGGATCACGCTAATCAAGTCCCATTTGAAATATTACAAAGATAAAATTATATAATCACTATTGGACACGGGAACTTTAATTTCGATTAGTAGCTAGTGATGCTATTCATGGCGTTGTAAAATGTTGGTAACAATGATACAATATGCATATGTACGAAGTTCGTTCGAAACTATAAGAAAAATTAGAAAGGAAGATCAAGATATAAATAATGAATATAGTCATTCGTGCATGCATGTCTTTATTTACATATGAATACTTATGTTTGTATTTATGTATGTACTAAGTTAGATACCATGTGTGTTATCCGAATTGAAATCTTGAACATCATATATGAGAACATGAAATTATGAGGTAGTAAAATATACTTGGATTTGAGAAAATAGAATCGTGATATACATTTAAGCAGAGAGGTTGCTTTATAGTGAGAAATCGATTATAATAATGTTTGAATTTGTGAATCCTGATATCTAAGAATGCTTCATTAAAAAAAATCGATGTTAAAAGAATTCTAATTTTAACAATAACAAGATAGAAATTAAATTTAATTTTAATAAATTTAACTCTCATTAAAGTATTTTAAAAGGAAACATTTTATTTATTTTTGGAAAAAAGTTAGTTTGATTAACATAGTAGTAAATGTGCATTTATTAGGAAACCTATTTTTATATACTAATTTGTAAGTTTAATTGTGACGATTACACGTGGACAATTTTAAATGTAACCTAAGTGAAGATGACGTGGAAATGCTACAAAATAATCATGTGACTTATAACTATTTTGCTTTATTAGAAAAGATGAAAATTACTTTATTTTGATTGTTTCTATTCTTGAATTAAAGGTACCAAATCTGGTTTTCCAATCCTTAAATTTTATGTTATGCATGGCATGCAAAGAATCAATGTTAATCAGAGAACCATACAAGCATTTGCAGATATTGACAAAATATGATAGGATGAAAAAAAAAATGAGTTGATTATACAGTTAGTTACAGCCTATGTATCACGATTTTATGATAATAGTTTTTAGCGACTAGATGTTATCTTATCATATTACTCCACATGATCTACGCCACAATTTATTTACAATAAGCTGACATAAACAGAACTTAAAACCTTAACATCAAAGAGAGCTTTAACACTTTAACTCCATACGATGTTGCCAGTAGACCAATCCCCCGCAACATGTATCATGATATATGATTATATGTGTGTGTAATTAATAAGAAAATTCTCTTAAACGACTAATTAGACAATCTCCAACCTCACGCCCTTATGACACCCTTGGGTTGTTGAGGACAAAGCCTTTGGAAGGAAAACGTTAGAGCTAGAAAGGCCGAGTGAGATTTTTAATTTATTTTTCTTTTTTTAATTATGTGGACTGTAACTTTATTGATTTATATACTTTTGTTGTATGTTTGTCTACGGTTTGTTCTTGAGTCGAAGGTTTCTCTGGAAGCACACTCTCTGTCTCTAGGGATAAATGTAAGGTTTACTTACATTCTATCAACTTAAATCTCACTAATAACCTTGCTATGGATAGTATTTACCGGGTATGGTTTGTTTGTAACTTGTGACTTGTACATTAATGACTTGTAAACCATATCTATTTTAGTTTTAAATCATATTAAATGTAATAGTTAGATAAAACAACGAAAATATGTAATGTTTTAATTGAAAAACAGTAATTTATATAACTTTTATACTATTTATATTTATCTTACACAATACTTTTATTTATATAAGTTAGTTTACTAACATGGTATTTTTTTTATTATAATAAGTTAGTAAATTTTTTTATAGATGGTTTGATTCGTTATAAAAAACTAAGATTATGAAAAATAAAAACAAATGGTGATATGTCTGTGTAAAGATACGCGAGGGCTTTTTAGAGTTTGAGAGAAAATTAACGTTTTTAAAAAATAAATAACAATCTTATGTATCGTGTGCATAGATGTTTCCGTAGATGTTATAAGGCTTTTGTGCCGGAGATGTTCTTATGAAGATTGATTCAACTTGGGTCCGGAGAAAACTACTATAAAGGATTGTCTATTACGAGGTTCCCTCTCTCGCGAAATTGATGGTAGGTCAATGTCGGTGTGGTTTTATGATTAGCGAGATTGCTAATGGTTACTGGTGTCTTGCTTTACTTAATTTTGATCAGAACCCATTTCGACTCTAACCCTCTATGACCTGTTTACATGATCTGATCAGTCTGTATAGAATGGCATACACTCGAGCCCATACATTGCTTGATCCATTCATAAAAACTCACAGGCAAAAGTTAAACCTGGACTAACAGACCCATATAGTAAACAGGTATTAAGCCCAACGATTAGTCTTCTAGAAGCCCATTGCCTGCTCATTAGACCCAATAAACTAAAGCCCAAGTCGGGCAAAGAAAATGTTTAAGAAATTCATATAAGCGCTATAGCTGTCAACTTAACGTCTTAACTCTCTCAACATCTAATTCCAATTTTATGCATGTATATCACTTTAAACTTTTGCATTAATAATCTATAGAAACACATACTAACATTCTGACTGATATTTAATACAGTCACTTGGGTTGGTAGCCTAATGATAAAAGTTAAGTTGATAGCTCATAATAAGAGTCAAAGATTCTTTAAAAACTACTCAAGTTCAACTAGAGAGTGTAATAATTGTTGTTAAAAAATGCAATGAATCAGCAACACATTCATCAGATTTAGTGTCTTCTTTTTCAATCTAAAGATGAAGTAACATTCACAAAGAAGAAACATGAACCACAAAGTTTATGCCATTATCTTCACGTCAAGTGTTGCAGCCCTGCAGGGTAGATTGCATCTGTTTTTGGATCTTCACGTCGAAGATGATGAGACGCCCAACACCATGATCCAACGTTCCAACAAACTCCTTGTCTGATATCATCTATGCATTGGCCGACCTAAGTAGCTTCAATAGAGTTCACCTGCATGTCATGAAAATTTGTTTTGTTACCATATATATTTGTGACACCAACCCCCAAGATATTTTGACGCCCAACACCATGATCCAACGTCACAACGAATCTAATAATTTTTACAAATACAAACCTATTATAATCTTGCTAAAACATTTGAAAAAGAAAAACTTATAAACATATTAACTATATAAATAACTAAGCTCATTACTCTATTCATTCTTCTTATAAATTCAATTACTAAATGCCTAATAACTATTTTAAAAAACTAAACTCATTTCTCTATTCTTTCAACCATTAAACAATGAACCTAATAATTAATACATAATTAAGTTACAATTTATAATAATATAACATCAGTGGTAATTGAAAAGATGATTAGTTCGATTACATATCTGATTATAAATAGTTCGATCGTCCCCATCCTAAGCCGTCAATGGCACAGTTTTTTTTGTTGCAAAAACCTTGCTATTGGATCCGCATACCACTAGTCGTCCTTCTGTTCACGATTACATCCCATTCTCAAACCCGATTCTAAACAACTGAAAATCCTCAATTTAGCTATTTATTATTAAATGATTGATGAATTTATATTATGTGGGGTAAAACTTAGTTTGGTTTTATTTTTTCATTATGTGATCCGACCAAAAAGCAGTGTGTGCAATCTCAACCCTAGAAAACGGTTCAATCAACCTGCATGAGTTTTTATACCAAAATCTGTAAATATGTTCCATCATTAACTTTAAAAAGAAAAAACATGATGAGAGCACAATTGTAAGTTTGAATCCACCACAAATAATCAGATTGAAATAAGCAATCTCAAACCATTTGTAAGAAACAACTTACTTCACCTACATAAGCATATAAAGCCTAAAAGCACATTTCTTATTTGAGCACTCGTCTAGGCTGTCGATATATGCTACCCCAAACACGTACTCTCAAAGGTTCTAGATTAGCAATTGGTACTATTAGAAAAATCCTATATCGCCCATCCATAGGAGAGAGAGATTGAAATTTATGAAATACATGACCTCAAATATCAACAAAGCGTTCTCGGCGTTTTGAGTGTTGATAAGAGAATAACTGCGGAGTTGCATGTTCTTCAGTGAGGGCAATTCTTATTAGATGACCTCATGTGAAGTTTTTACTTAGCTAACTAAACGCAAATGTGTAAGTTATTTAATGTCCCAAATGACCAAAACTTCATAAGGAACCAATGTTCTATGGATACATGCAAGGATAAGTTGTTGCAGAATAAAATAAAAATAATTAGTAAAAGAAAATATTTAATTAAATGATATATTTGTCGTATTTCAACACAACCCATATCATTTAGTAATAACCTATAACCATAGCCCAACCCAAAATACTTTAATGTGTAAGGGAAATGATTTGAACTATAAACCCATCATTAGTTTCTCATACAACCGATGCCGAAGAAGTCTTATACCTTGCAATAGTTTGGCGCTCGTAGCACCACAACCTACAACAAAAAATAACTGATAAAAATAACACCTATAGAAACAGAATTCAAATATTGCACACTGAACACTTGACTTCATTTGCTCCTATGAGTCATACCTGTTATTTTATTCATGCAGCCCGTAATAACATGAATATAATAAAATATGCCTCACTCGGCTTCATTTGCTCGACCATCATCCTCTTTCAAATTAAAATAGAAGTTAACATAACAAACATGCACATTTACATGTTAATGAGCAAAATCGTCTAGAGTCCGAACAATTTCTGTGGAATTAAATTCTGATAATAAATAATTAAACCAGATTCTGGGTTGTGATCCCGAAGTCCCGAGAATTAACCAAAACCAAACCGCTCAAAAACGGGCCAAAAACCGCTCAAATCAAAATTGTCAAAACTCCAAATGCCCATTAAAAACCGCTCAACGACCCAAACTGAACCGAAACCAGTTTTGACTTACAGTACCTATAGGAACCGGTTTGAAAGCAGAACCAGTTCGGGAAAAAAAATAACAATAATAAAACCTGGTTTGTCGGCGCTTCTACCATGGGCTGATGTCTTATAAACCCTGGAAACTGTTCCAATGAAGCCCAAGAACTGCTTAGTGGGCTAACAATTTATGTAATTGAAACTATAGGCCTGCACACTGATTAGTCAAGTCCATTTATATCTCTTTAACTAGTCCAATAACTAAACCGAAGCTCATTTGATATTTCAGTTAGAAGACCAAGTCTTTTTTATTTAAATTCATCCTTTTAGTTCATTAGTCTGTTTAAACAATTAAACCTATTAAGCATGAAAATGCTTAAAAATATATGTCTATAATATTATTTTAACACAGTTAAATATATAAATGCATGTGAATATGAGTGCATAAAATAAACCGATGAAAAAACACCATCAAACATCACAAATATTAAGCACATATGCGAGTTGTGTCGATATTCCCTGGCTCAAACTAAAAATGCATTTGATGTTGATACGTAAGCATGAAGTCGATACACAATGTAATGTCATGTATCATTTGATTGTAAATTCATATTAAATGAAAGTTAACATATACACGAATACAAAGCAGTATAGAGATAAATAAATATTCTTGTGACATTTTCATGTAAATATTACTGAAAACTTGATATATAATAAACGGATATAATTTAAAAGGTTAATAAAATATTTAAAATTTAATGTGATTAATAATGTTACATTAAAAAAATATAAAACAACTAAATAAATTATATCAAATTGAGTATCTATTATAGATAACTTCTATATTATATGTTGATTGTTGACGATGTAGTTACATCTTGCTGACAAAGTTTATTTTTTTGACAAAGAACTTTGGTTGAATCGATCTTTAAGGCTTTAATTAAATAAATTAAATAAATACAGGGCATAAAAATATTAGTAAACAAGGGGTTGGCACGTGGCATTGGACCGTGCGGTAGGGCCTTCGTGGAATCGAATGTGAATTTTGTAAAAACAAAATATATGATATGAGCCGTTCGATTGCTTGGAGAATATACTAACAAGAGCCGTTGATTCGCAATGAGAACAACGTATTCTCATACGCCCTATGCATCAATTGTTATGTTTTCTTTTTCTTGTTATCCTAAATTCAAATAACAAAATCCAAATAAACATACTCTTAGATTTTTTTTATAATAAGAGTACGTTTATTTAGATTCTTTTGGCGAGCATGCATGCGCTTCACTGCAAAGAGCTTTCTCGCTTAAATATATTCATGGTTTGGTTAGGAAAGTTTTATGTGACGTTTTAAACGTGCATGAATTTCTGTTAAAAATGAGGCTCCCGTGAATTTTCTGACGGATCCGTTTGAAGGGAGGTCTAATCTTCGACAAAGCTGATATCCTTTGTTTGGGTGGACAAGAGGAAAACACATTTGCATAGATTTTACAGGAGTGTCCTCTCTTGTTGCGCTTATAGACAATGGTTTTGTTGCGAGTCAGGCTGCGCTGAAGATAAAATCAGGCAAAATTGTTAAACACGAGAAAGCTTGATTAGAGAATCAACATATGTTTATCCCTTTTGCCTTTGATACGTTTGGTTTTCTCGCTCCTCACGCCGTGGACCTTCTGAACAGAGTTCACGGGTCGTGCATAGTACTTTGTCGGTCTTTAAGTCTTAAAGCTTTGTTTTTTGTAGAATTGGGTTTGCTATCCAAAAAGGGATTGCGACACAACTTATTATTCGTTTACCTGATACTTTATTGTAAATGTTTATTTGAAATGAATCAAAGATATTTGTTGTTTATACTAAGGTAAGAAAAGAATAATAGGATCTTATTATTGAAAGGAAACATCATCGTATAAACATCTTGATACCAATAAAAGTAGAGCAAAAGTTATACAGATACTTAAACTTAATATTATAATATCTATGGTACGTGCGCCATGATATGTAATTGTTTAATTGTTAAATAATAAATCTTGTTTTTAGTTTTAAAATTTTATAATTAACTTAATAGCCCTAAAAAGATTAAAAGAAATATTTTTGTATTCTCATGGTTATATATAATATATGGTACATTTTTAGTATATCTATTTCTTCATTACTTTATTTAAATATATAGCTATTTTATTAATTTCAAAATTTATTTTATAATATGCCGTCCCATATTTCCCATCTACTACTAGCAATCCTTACCCAAACTTTAAACATAAGTTAGTTTGAACTTCTAATACATCGTAATAAGAGGCTTTGGTAGTTGGTTAACTACTATTTTTCAATCTAGAATTCCACTCACCTAAGTTATATCAGGGTAATTTGGACTAAAATTTAACTTAAAAAAAACTATAGAATATCTTAATTGGTGCTGTAGTTTTTCCATTGGTAGTCATGTTATTGTTCTCGTTTTCTTCGAATGTCACATTAGTGTCACATCAATGGTTTTATGTTTTCTTTATTCTTCTCATTTCACCGGTAACCTTGCCCCATTTTCCCGCATTACCATATGTATAACTATTTATGCATAAAAGCTAAGTGGAGATAAACATGCTAATTTCCCCCTAAATTGGTGAAAACATACTGACTTTGATGGCCAAAATTTCCCCGGAAATCAGGGGACATCGGACACGTGTGTTCCCAGTTAAGAAATGCTTTCACTGACCCGTAAATGTTTGTTTCTAGTGACTAGTACAAATGCCCTACGTTCTTTAATTGCAACAATCAACTAGTCACCAATGAATTGTATATGTACAATTTATTTTGGGATATGATGATAATAAAAGAATCAAAGCGTTAATGTTGTATTTTTTGTTGGCAGAGATATGAAAACTATAATATGTGGCTGTTGAATTAAACACAAAATCGAGTAACAGAAGTTATCCTACTGCTACAAATTAATCTACATTTCTAAGTTACGAACATTATTTAATACCGAGTTGAGAATCATACCATCCAAATTAAGCCAATTTTTTAATTTAAACGTAACAAGAAATAATTTAACCCTATGATACTAGTTTCAAATTCAAATGAAGGGTGTTTAGATGTCCATTTAAATGGATTATAACTAGATCGTTAAGTCAACACTCATTATGGTTCTGAACTTCTTATCATATCGTCATAATTACCATTATGATTAATTAACAATAATTTACAGCTAGGATTACGTAAAATAAAATAATAAACAGATATGAATTTAAATATTACTAATTAGCAACTTATTGTTACATTAGTTGTTGTATCATGTGCATAAAAGGTTGTACATACATATCTTTTAATTTTGTATTTTAAACTTAATATTTTTACATATTTTACAATTTAATCTTTATAATTTTTTACTTTCAACTTTGGTTACTATACTTTTTATTTTTTATAACTTTTTCAATTTACATTTTAGTTTACATTTTGAGAGTTAGCACGCTCTAACGTGCGTGTGGTTTAATGTTTTTACATCTTTTACACTACTTTTGGTTTTTAGGTCTTTTTTAATACGAGTTTTTCCGGTGTTGATGTTCGCTAACGTCTGACGTTGAGGTGATATTGATGCTATTGACACGGTTTTAAGTCCCTCATCGCAACGCGTAAGGCTTAATACTAGCTTAAACGAATTACTCATCTAATATTTTGACATTATTATCGATGTGGTTAGAAACATTTTTTGAAACCCATTTATCAGCAGCTTTTATGCTTGTTGAAAAAGTGATGAGGGGACTTAACATATGGAAAGAGGAAAGATGCTCTTTTTTTTTCTTTATGCCTTTTTTTAATCTCTCGTGCTATGGTTTACTGTTGAAATTTGGTGGCATCTATTTACATTGGATTTGTATGTATTTATTTATTATTGGTTTGCATGAGTCGCCTATTTATTTTATATAGAAGGAACATTTGGTAGAAGTATCGAACAACACTAACTTTGAACAACATAATTAGCGGAAAGAATGAGGGTAAAGCTAGTTCATTTAGTTTGAGTAAACAATATCTATTCTCAACTATGGGACAATGTTGACCCATCACCGGGTGGACCCAAGGGGCTAAGATGGTAAAGCCGTGTGTTACGGGAAGGCCGCACCATTTGTTGTTGGCGACTTGACCCGCGGGTTATAGAGGAACAACACTTTCTTGATGCATTAGTCACACTTTCAAAGAATTGTTATGGATATCTATTATACTACTCTCACCATTCTGCACCTTTATATGACTGTTGGGACTATAGAGCCGTTGGGTAACGACTATTCTAAAAAAAGTTATTTTATATAGAAATAAAAAAAATATCATCCCTTTTAAATAGTAATTAAAATTTTAACTTTACACAACTTATCTATTCTATCCCTTTTATATAAACCCTTTAACATATAATCCAAACGAACACACCACTAGAAACAATCCTTTCTACAATAGTCATTTGTGTTAAGCGTGTTTTGATCCAAACCTATTTTCAACCTCGGAATATATTGTCATTTGTCGAATGGAATAAAACCAATTTCCAATCAGATTCCCAGTCGAGTCCCAAAACGACTCCGTCCCCAAAACCAAACATGAATTCATTCTTGAAACCCAACCCAAAACTCAGTTGGTTAAGAGATTCAAAAAGAAAAGCTTTAAAAGATGTTTCAGAGGGCGTGCAACTTGTAATACTTACATTATTAATGTTTTATTTATATCTATTATGTAATGTTTTAATTTTATATCAATTTTTTGAGTTTATAACGTTTAAATTTATTATGTAATGTTTTAAAGTTATAGTAAGTTTTTAATTTATAATGTTTAAATGTTTTAACATGTTATAGGGTAACTCGTAAAATTTAGTGTCATATTATTATTTATAGTGACAGAGATTTCTCTAGAACTTATTAAAAAATGACATGACATGATGTATTCATAGATCATTAGCGTTCTTAAGTGATCTTTGACATTTTATAAAATGGAAAGTTTGATGATGAAGCACCACCCTTCATTAGAGGCTTAGAGGTGACATGATGGTCACGCCAAAACCGATAATCTATCAACTCATTTCAGCGTTGCGCATTCTATCCCGACCGATTTTGACTTGACCTACTAAAGTCTGACTAGTTTTGACCCCATTGATGAAAAATTTTAGATCCCGGCGGATGTATGTGTATAGCAACCGCGTAATGTGGCATCGGTGAATTGTTCTTGGTCGACAACATGTCTATTCACCGGCGTATAAAGAGACAAACGTTGTTAGTAACGGGTCTTCATACAAACATAAAGTTAATATTTAATGCAACACTTTAGCTGTGTCCGTTACTAACAAGAATGAGTTAGCGAGTAATTCTCAGTTGCGGATGTGACATGTAAAAGTATTGTTCAAATTTTAAGATGTCACCTTTAAATTAAGTAAAAAAATGGTTATGATGTGGCATTGTTTTGTTGATAAATTACCTACAGTTCTAGTTCATTAATACAGTCATTTTCTTACATAATTTCATTTATAAGATCGCTCACTACTCATTTATTTTCAAGTTTAAGTGAACTACAATAACATCTATTACTTGTTGTCTTAGCAACATGCCAATATAAGCAAATTGTCTTGTAAGAAAAATAAATAAAATGATGCACGCACTAAAAAGCTATCATCCGGAGTAATATACATGCATAAGGAATTAGGGTAAGAATTGTTTGAGAACACACAAAAATCTTAGGAAATTCGAGATCAAATGTCTATGACTCATACTTTTTAAATTTTATATTTTTTATACATAGTAATCGTTCATTATTTACATTACTAATTATCTAATTAACATAAAAACCATCAAAATAATGTGTTCATATGTTTTCAGGTTTTTTATTTATTTAACAACACATGTGTAGACACTATGACTTACACATGTCCAGTTACATACATAAACTTATTAATTTATCATTAAAATTTCATGAACAAATGTTATCTTTTAATTATTTTCAGTATAAAATAAAATTGTGCGTTGATAGAAGGTTTTATAAATGATTGTAACCAAAAGATAACATATAAATAAGAATTATCTACTCCTTAAAAAATAAATTACTAAAGAAACTAAATATATCTAGAATAATAAAATATAAAGTTAGTAGTCATATACGTAAAAATAAAGAAATAAAATAAAATAAAATATATAAATAAGAATTATCTATTCTTAAAATTTACTAAAGAAACTAAATATATCTATAAAATAATAAATAAGATTTTATATAAAGACCATTAAAAAATCAATTACAAATTTTGAGGATTAAAAGGTTTCACGCTACAACGTAAATAATCATTTGAAAATATTTCATAATTGAATTGTAAAATTTAACAAACTACGAATCATGAGTTTTGTGAATTTATATTTAAATAGGAAATAACACTTTTTACCACATGAACCATTTATTAATTTGCTCGTATGTTAACTTTTAAAAATATTATGCAAAATATTTAGAGAGAGGCCGGTTCATCAACATTACTCGTTTTTCAAACTGTATTTTTGTCTTTACATATGTGTAGGAATTTGTCCCCAAGACTTCTATAAGGAAACTATTTTTGTATGAGTTTATAAATTAGTTTTATATTAATTAGTTATAAATTTGAAGGGAAAAACAAAAGTATTTAATATTGTTCTATATATTATTTTAAACGAACTATAATAAACAAAACCAAAAACATGATAAAAGCAATTTGTTATCGTATTATTCTAATAAAGAATTAGATATTCAGGTGTCCTTCAAGTGCGTCTACTTAGCTAATTAATTGCTAACTTGTTACCCACGAGAAAATTCATGTATTGAAATACTTTTATCTTTAACTTTATCTTTATTAATAAATATTTACAATATATTCTTGTAACTAAAAGACATTTATAATTGCATACGACAAATATTGAAGGTGTGTATACCAATTTTCTTATTAAAAGGAAAAGATAAAAAAGAAAAAAGCAGTAAAAATAAAAATAAATACAGAAAAGACGACAAAAGAAGGATAGAGAGTTGCAGGCACGTTCATGATTGAAGTTCATTAGACTTAACCGTGGTTAGTTTTATATGCAATAATTTAATTTGGTTTGAAAAATACTTCTTTTGCAATGTTGAAGTAAATACGTAGTAGGTAAAATATATAACTTGATATCTGCTTCTTAATACATCTCCCTTAAACAATAACAAGGGTGAGACTCAACCGATTGATCTATTAAGGATAAGATCCGATTTGTAAAACAGATCATGGTTAGGACTCGTCACGCGAAGAGGGTTTTTTATGACCATTCTCGAGTTTGAGAAAAAACTTTTTGTATATATATGAAAAGAAAATATGAAGAAATGAAGTGCAGAAAAAAGATACCGTCAAAATTGAATAGAACGCACATTACCTCATATTTGCTTATCTTTGTACTCTAATGTAAGAATAACTTGAGATGACACGTGGTAGCACTACAATCATCCTCACCAAAATTTTCTCGCTTCTCTCTCATATTAAATAATTACCTTAATTATTAATAATATTATTTAGTATTTTTTTAGATTTAATAAATTAAGAAAGAAATCTATTCATTAATGTTATTTCTAAATAAATAATTTTTTTATAAAATAATAATTTTTTCTAAAGCATAATTTTTTTTTAAAAATACGAAATATTTTTAAATTGGTATTTTAAAAAGTCGATTTTTTAAAAACAAAAAATAATCAAATTTAGGAGTTATAATAAGAAAATTTTTAAAAATAACATTTTTATACGGTTTGTTTTAGAACAAAATGTTTATTTTTTTAGAAAAAAAAATTTAAAAACAAAATTTTAAAAAGTTGATATCACTGTTTTATTATTTATAGTCATTTCTCATATGTAATTTCAGTCATATCATATCTTTGAATATCATTTTATAATTATTAATTTTTTTATATTAATATTTTATTTATTCAACTCGTGTAATACACTGGTTTACTAAATCTAGTTTATAATATTTGAGTTAGAACCCAATAAGAGAGCAAATATGCCATGATTTGTGATTTTAGTCCTAATTGGTGAGGAAAATTTTTTCCTCTGATCTTGTGACAAGTGTCGTACCCAAAAATGATCTCCTACTCTTTAACGAATTAACCGGGTTGTATAGTTGTTTGAGAGGAACCAATGATCATTATCTCAATCGGTTAAAATGAGATACCAATGGCATATAAATATGAGAAGGTTATGGGTTTAAGTATCACTCTGAGTAAAACGTTCAGAGTGATCCAGTAGGTTTTTTCAGCAATGAGTTTCCTTACCGGGTTGGGGGTGTGATCCCGACTGGAATACGGATAGATGAACCCGATCAAGATACCACCTATCAAGCAAGTTCATACATTTGTCATCTATAAAAAAAAATTGTTTGTGGAGAAATTCAGACTATTACTCTTCATATAATATTTTTTAAGTGTTTTATGGAATATGTAAGAAGTGTTAAGCATTAATACTTTTGTTTTAACTTTGGTACATAAAAAGGTTGTGTATACACTTACCAACGTGCAATGTAAGAAGTTGTTAAGCATTAATATGTAAGACTATTACTCTTCATATAATATTTTTTAAGTGTTTTATGGAATATGTAAGAAGTGTTAAGCATTAATAATATGTAAGAAGTGCCGCCCCCCGTATTTTTTTCGTCTGTAGTTTTAAAATTTAGCCCGTTAGTGTAAATTTTTTGCCAGGAGTATACATTTTCATATAAATATCGAGTTTGCCACCTCTAAAAAAATTAATTTCGCCCCCGCCCCCCCTACGGGGATGTTCAAGCTCCGCCACTACCAACGTGATCGTAACTTCCATTAGATCTCTCAAAGAGTTCATACAAATACGTTGTTATACCGTTCTCGACGTTCACTATCTAAAATTGATTATATATTAATCGTGCAAGTTGTCTTCAATCTATAATTTTTAAAATTTTTAATAAGATGTAAGTAGTAAATTGCATTATGATAATATTTATAATCATGTACTAATAACATTTAAGTAGTAAATTACACTCTTTAGACTTTAGTTCTAGTTTGGAATCGATACTTTTACTTGCTACAGAGCTTGAATCATCAACAATACATGAAAAGATATTTTTTTTACACATCTTAATATCGGTCGATTAAAACACCTTAATTATTAAATAAGATAAAGTTTTGACTTCAAGTCTCACCTATGATTACAAAAAAGTATGTTACAATTTGAACCTGAGGGTTTTCTCACATAAACGAGCTTTCTTCTAAAAATGGTCTCGGTTTTATAACCAAGTAATGAAAATAATCGAGTGAGTCACTAACCTATCATTAATTCTTTAGCTGTTTAAAAAAAACCAAGTTTGTAGATTACATTAAATCGTATTCATAGGCCAACTCATTAAATGGTTAAGGGTACCAATGATCTTTAGTATAACTGGTTAAAGTGAGATACTCGTAACATGTGAATAAGGAGAGGTTATGAGTTTAAGTTTCACTCTGAGCAAAATGCTCAGAGTTGAGACAGTGGATTTTTTCAGCAATGAGCTTCCTTCTAGCCTTTTGGGGGGGGGGGTGGGGGGAACGGACAGATGGACTCAATTAAGATAACACCTATCCTCCAAATTAGGATCATACGTTTGCCGTTAAAAATAAAGAAAAATAAAAGTAAAGAAAAGAGGTTTCCTCAACTGAGACCCACATGTAAAAGGTGAGTTAACACGTGGCACGTCGTAAGTAGCTGCTGGTGACGTAATTAACGGACACAAACGGCAAGCCGTTAGTTGTCGGTAGCGATACGTTTGCCGTTAAAAAAAAAGAAAAATAAAAGTAAAGAAAAGAGGTTTCCTCAACTGAGACCACAGGTAAAAGGTGAGTTAACACGTGGCACGTCGTAAGTAGCTGCTGGTGACGTAATTAACGGACACAAACGGCAAGCCGTTAGTTGTCGGTAGCGATCGGAACGAGTAATCGGCGACTGGAAAAGGATATTTAGTCGGTGGTGTTACACATATTTTTATACCGTACATTTGAACCTGCAAAAATATTATATAATAAAAATTTCTGACCACTATTAATAAAACAAAATTACTTTATCGGCCGCATTAAAAACAATTAAATGTGTACATAAACAATTATACCAATTCAAAAATTAAATTAAATAACTATATAAAAACAGGTTGCTAAGAGACAAAACAATTTTAAGATAAATGTGAGTTCAAATCTGATAGAAAAGTTAGTTTGTGATATATTTTGGAAATAATATAGGTTTCTCTTTAAAAAATTAGTAAAGATAAAAATGGACGAATCATTTATTATTAGGATTAATTGATGTGTTACCTTTTAAAATCTAAAACTTAAACCTAGAAATACTATTGAGCATTTGTAATTGCAGATTTAAACTTAGTAATACTTTCAAAATTGTATCATCGAACCTTTTAATGATTTTTTAAAAGATTTTTATGGATATCTCTACCCAATTTTAGAGAAAGAATTTATTTTTTGAGTTGTTACGTGTACAAAGACTCATGAAACTTTTATGGGTTTGTTGTAGATGCAATCTAATGCGTTATCCGGACACTTTATATACAACTAGTATATTATCAAATACAAGCCGTATTAATCTGCAAATGATCAAATCAATTAATTTATACTTTTTGTGGCTTGTGTTTACCGTTACAACACATAAATTTTTATCTTACGCACATGTAATAAGCCATTTAGCCATAAGTAAAGTTTCTTGTAGCTTTTTTTCATTTTAAAATTTTTGATTTTTTTATTTTTTATTTATATAATGTTTTATTAATAGTTTATGAGTTATTAATTTCTGCTATTTTCTAGGTTTATATTTTGCTTTTATAAAACTTTTAAGGTGAGGGCAAAGCCTTTTCTATTTCCCCAAAGGGGCTATTTTCTAAGAAATATAATATGTAAAGTAACCTAATTTATTAATTATGATCAAGAATATAAACATTTTTTTTATAATTATTCATAGCAAGATAAAAATTTGTAGGTCTCACATCACTTGAGAATGAGAACGATCTTTTTATAACTGGATGGAAACTTACTCTACCAGTACGTTTTTTGTCTGGACGAGCAACTGTCGGCTGAAAACAAAACCATAAGTTACTAAATAGTCAACTCATCGAGGACAAAACAAACAATATCTGAACATGGTTTACTTGGGCTGTACAAATGGTATCAGAGCCAGAGTCTAGCTGATGTGCTAGTGAGGACGATAGGCTCCCTAAAGGGGTTGGACGTTTCTTCACGTGAACGTGTTTTGTTTACGCGAAAAATCTGTGAGGTGAAACAAAATTGTGAGTTCCTGAATGGACAACTTATCAAGAGCAAAACGAACCATATTTGACTAATGTAGTTGACATAATAGTGACATACTTTGCGCTATACCATTTGCTACCTTACTCCCCCAAAGGAGCTTTCTAGCTACTGGTCTCCTTGACCATCTTTTTGGTATAAACGATAAATGAAAGAGCTTCCTAAAAGCCCCTATGCGACCTTCCACTCTGCCAAATGGTCATGTTCTACTTCCCATTACTCAAAAGGGCAATTCCTCACATATAATTAAGAGAGCCATTGAAAGGTGCTAAAACACCAGAAAAGAGGACTAGCTGAGCTAATGATAGAGGCAAGAACACTTTCCGCCCAAGTCCCATTTGTTGATCATAATGATATCGTGGGAGCATCCAATATGTACCTATGCAATACTTTCTGATAGTATTGTTTATTTGGCTGTTAAAATATTATTAACTAAGGGGCATTTGGTATGCAAGAATTCAAATGAATTTTATAAATTTAAAATATGAATTCCATTGGTCATTGTGTTTGGTTAGTAGAAATTCGTTGAAATTGGAATTTGAAATTTATTCTTAACGTGTTTGGTTGTGAAAGAAATCGGACTTGGAAGTGGAATTAATTCCCTCAAATTCTTTCAAATGAAGGATTTTAAAATGCTTCCAAATTTTAAAGGATTTCAAATTTCACCGACCTCCGCCTCCGCCACCGACCGCCACCTACCACCCCCGCCCACCGCCAACCAACACTACCAATGACCCTTTTTGATGCCGTCGACCCTGACCACCGACCCCCGACCGCCGCCACCCCCGCCGACGCCCACGACCTTCAATCGCCACCGTCTGCCGCCTCTGACCGCCGCCGACCTCCGACCGCCACCACCCAAACCCAAACCCACCGACAACCGATCGTGCTGTAACTGTTGTCGACAATCGACAATCACCGCTAAACGGACCTGCCGCCTACAAACGCCCGTCTCCACCGACTGTTCCCGCGGCCAACCACCAACTGTCGGCGCCGAACCGCGTTGATTTTAGACTGTCGATTTTTGGCAACAGGCGCTGTCGTTGGGCGCAGTTGGTGGTCACGGTCAATTGTCGATGGTGGCGGTGACGGCAACGGCTGCAATGGTCGGTGGTTTGTAGCGGCGATGATCGATGGTCATGGAGGTGGTGGCGGTTTGCAATGGATGATAACTATTCATTTATAAGTGTTTTGTCATTAAAACTGCATTGAAATTTAAATTATCTTTATAGATTTCAGTTCACTTGAATTTCAAATCATTTGAAAAATATTAAATTTCAAATACAAATATTTCTAATTTCAATTCCAACTTCAATTTCAATAAGTTCGCGAACAAAACACCCCTAAGTTTCATAAAACGTATCATGCGAAGGTTTTCATTACTTGAATTATCATGTAGCTAGCCGTCCACAATCAACCATATCAATGCAATGGAATCGATGAATTTGTGAATTTGGACGTGTTTATAGTGTGAGGCTACGAGCACTTTTGTTTTGTATAGTCAAAACTTCATAAAATATATATAATCTTTTTAGGTTTTAATAAACAACTATTGAGGCAAGAATACAATGATGCACACCACGTGATTCAACACTTGATTGCATGAGTTTTACCTGCCAAGAACACAATTATTTCCAAGCAAGAATAATCAGGATTTTATTTGAATAAATTAACACATAAATTAGTGTGTACAGACTTAAAAAACACCCTGAGGCTAGTTTTAAGGTGTGTACACTGTTCAAGTTGTATTTATTTATTTCATTTTAAATATTATGACATAGCTTATGAACATGCATGCAGTTTCACTATTAGTCTATTATAGTTAATGATAGAAAAATATACCAAAACTATATGGTGAGGCCAGGTTACAATTTTGCATATACCTTGAATAAATTGGCTTTTAGTTGCACGATAAATGTTTAAGGTAACTTAATTGATAAACTAGGATAAACATATAAGTTTCATATGAGGTATCTTTCAGAGGA
This sequence comes from Flaveria sonorensis, assembly GCA_025506505.1. Taxonomy (NCBI): domain Eukaryota; kingdom Viridiplantae; phylum Streptophyta; class Magnoliopsida; order Asterales; family Asteraceae; genus Flaveria; species Flaveria sonorensis. The sequence continues at coordinate 6,460,711 of CM046428.1, read as the reverse complement.
CATGTTTGATACAACTAATAAGATTGTTGTTTTATGATCTTCGGATCAAAAGTTTAAATAATAAGAAACAATCTCTTACATAAAATATATTAAACTTCCTCTTCACCCTTCACACCATCTTGCATTACATCATAAGGTTACTGGTGGAACTTTAATTATCTAGGTACCATAGCTTTGAGGTGCCTTAATCATAGGTATACGCCATACGGTGGCCTTGTTTATGTATGTATGATGTTCACCTAATACGTTTAAAGATGTCGAGAAATAAGTATAGAAGCTCAATATCAGTATTATAATAAAATGGAATTCAAAACACAATTGTTTTACATTTTAACATAACTGGAAGGAAAAACTTGACATAAATAGTAACCAAAATTCTCTAAGTGTCTTACTAAAGTTACTTGATTTTTTTTGTTTATATAAAGTCACCCAACTTTCACTATTTGTTATAATCATAATTAACATTTTTTTTCAAATGTTTAAAATTTTTAAAATTAAGTTAGGCAAATGAAAAATTTATGAATTTTGGTTACTATTAGCAAACAAAAACAAAAAAAAACTTTATAAAAGGGTATTCAAAACTAAAACAACTTCCTGACCGCCTCTAAAGAGAGAAGTATGGCGACAATATTTGTTGGGTTGCGAAGACAACTGCCATCATCCCCAATTCATCATTGTCATCAAAGATTTGTCGCCAACTATGATTCATCATTGCTACTCTTTCCATCTTTTCGTGGAAGCGAATGAGCATTGAAGAAAAAAGAAACTTGGGATTATGCTAATATTAATGTATTTTTTAAATATTAAGGGTATAATAGTCATTTAAGCTTTCTTTAACATATTTTAAGAAGTTAATTATACTGATGGTCCAACTAAGATGAAATCGTGACGTAACTTGTTTAAACCCTGGATCGAATGGATGTTATCATAATATGAACAAAGCTGAGACGAAATCGTAACATGAGCAAACAATAACAACCTTCATTCCCTGTAACTTTGTTTTAACTTCTAAATGTTTGTAAGTGAAAATTTCAAAATGAGTAATGAGCAAACCATCACTCATGTATTTTACCTATCACGTAAAAGGAAAATTCCAAGTAAATGTATAGGAAAAAAGCGGAAGAAAACCATTAAAATCAGGAAAAAGATGAAAAATAACCCATGTCAATTGTTTTCTTATTTTCTATTATTCATCAAAAAATAATTACAAACTAACCATGGTTAAAATAGAAGGCAAGGAATTTGTGAAAAGTAACGGAGAGTTAACGTGAACGCTGAAAATCAGTCAGTGTAATGGGCCCACAAATTATAATGGGCCTAAATAATTTTGTCGTTTTCTGATTATATTCATCGTGCTATCCAATAAAGTCTTCTCATTTTTAAAAAAATTACTCCTTCTTAATGAATAACTTAATGAACATATTTACAAAAGAAAATACCATTCAATTTTAGTCAAATTAAAACTTGTTTCGCTTTTATGTCATCAACAGATGGGTAGGTTTTTATTATTAAACATGAGTTTAATAATAATAATATTAATAATTAATAATAATATATCCACATACTAAAAGATATTACGAACAAAATCGTAGTATAAAACCATAGTATGTATAAAAGATATTACGAATAAACCATAGTAATATATATGGATTAAAGAATGGTTATGTCATTGTCAATTTTTTTATTGGTCATCTTAGGATTTGAATAAGTGTTATTTAAATTCATAATGATAAAAAACTCATAAATCATTATCATAGAAAATTATGTTTGGCCAACACTGACATATAATCTTAATAAATTATATTTTGATTTAACATAAATTAGTAATATTTTTTACCAATCAACCGGTATCTAAAATATTTATCAGAAACGACATACAAATATAATTAATTAAATTGATACCAAAATTTAAACCCATCATCCTTAACATAAACCAATATATCCAATTATAAATCTCTAGCATCGCCCTTGGTCGTGTTCGAGTCTAACGTGACCAGACTAATGCGTAAAACAAATGTTTCTGAGTGTTGCTGGTTTTAGTGACTAGACAAATTCTTAGGTGTTTTTAGACTTAAAAAGATTATTTTAGTTTAAGCATGCTTTTTACTAATTTTTCTTTCAAATAGTTATCATCTATTGAGATTTAAATACTTGAAGTTGAAGTCGAAACAAAAATGTTGAAACAAACCTTTAATGAGCACGTGACTTTCAATAACTTTTACATACATTGATAGTGTACCTATATTAGTATTTTATTTTAGAGGTTATACTTATTTTTGTTTCGATTTAGTTATTGGAAGTATATTTTTTTGTTTCATTCTATTTTGTTCTATTTTGATCATAAAAAACAAAATGCCTTCTTCCTAGTTCAATTTACTTAACCAACAGATATCCAAACATATCTATAAACTAAAAATATCTTTAATAGTTAAAATGGAACAATGCATATCTCCAGTGACTAAATTGGACCAGAAGCAAGTAATATACCAAAATAAAACATTGATATAAATATACCATCTTATATATATTTCCCATACTTTTAGCTCCTTATTAGTTTAAGAACAAATTCCAACAAACTTTTTTAAAATGGAGGCAAATTTAACATAAACCAACAATTAGATTTGTATTTTATTATTCACAATCTTCTTAAAGTCCTTTAAACAACTTATAATAAATTAATCTAGTCATTCTAAAGGGAGTAGCTTGCACCTGTTTGGGAAGTTTCATATGATAAGATCCTTAAAAATAAATCATCATTTAATACAACTTGAACCAAAATGTTTGTGGTCTACATGTATTTTAATTTTTTAGAAGTCAATAAGTTAAAAAATATGTTTGTCAGTTAGAAAAAAACTTTTTCAAATATAAATACTTTTTGCTACGAGTTCTTTTCAACTAAAATAATTAATCTGAAACATGGCTTGAACGGAAAAACAAATCAAATAACAAAGTTAAATCATTGCAAATTACTGTGTATATATACATATATAAGTATACGTATCCTCATACATACAGTAAATCCCCAGTCCCCATTATACTGAGAGAGAGAGACGAGTACCTGAGAAGCTCATTTCTTCTCTGATTTTGATGCATGAGTGAGAGAGAAAGTAGTACTGTACAAGTTTCACATAACAATACAGAGGGAGAGTGGGGGAGTTGAGAAAACAGTTTCTGCAATTTGAGAGTCTTTATCCTCTCAATCATCTTCTGAGTGAAGTTTTTGAGGTGGGTTTTCCCCATATTTCATTAAATTTCATCAATTTCTTCACTGCATTTTGGGGTATTTTCTTGCTTTTCACAGAGAATGGTATAGTTTTACTGTTAAAGTTGTTTCCCCCTTTGTTGTTTTCACTAATTGGATCATTATCTTCTTTATTTGTGTATGAGTTATCCACTTTAGTAGCTTGATTGATTCGATTATCTGATGGTTTTGCCCCTTTTGGGAACGAACTTAAAAGGGTCGTGTGTTAATCGGTTTATAAAATGGTAATCTTGTGGATTATGTGGTATTCATGCTTTTTATGTTTCTTTGAATTATTATCTTGACTGTTTGATCTGCAGAACTTTGTGGGTACTCCTGTTAATCTGTATTATCTTGACTGATCTGCAGAACTTTGTTATCCTGTTAATCTGTAACTTACTGATTATCTGATGCTCATTCAATGTACTTTGGTAGAATTTGATACTGTTGAAATTTTTGAGTTATGATTCATTATTGTTTATTTTAATCAAGGGTTTTGATCATCTTCCTGTAGTGTTCTTGAAATCTGCATCTGATTGTGTTCTTGTAACCTGATTGTTTGAATTGGATGATGATTTCTGGATTAGGGTTTTGACTTTTCTTGGTGGTGATTCATCTTTGCATTTTATCCTATTTTCTTGATCATTAAATTGAGGTTTTGATTAGGTGTTTTTGTTTCGATTTCTACAGGGTGTGTGAAAATGCTGAGGAAGAGAACTAGATCACACCAAAAAGATCAACAAAACATGGGTCAGGCTCATAATCTGATTCCTGATTTGTGTTCGAACGAGTATTTTTACTCAAATCCTGATGCTTTCTTGAAACAGAAGCACAAATCTAATTCTTTTTTCACTGTTCCTGGTCTGTTTGTAGGGTTAAGCCCTAAAAATTCAGAATCTGATTCAGTTAGAAGTCCCACATCCCCTTTGGATTTCAAGGTTTTTTCAAAACCAAACTTTGGGAATTTACCAATTAGGGCTTCTTGCAAGCCCAATGAAGCAACTCAAAAGAGTTGGGATTGTAACAAAGTAGGCTTAAGCATGATCGAGTCTCTCGAGGACGAAACAAAACCCTCATCAGGAAAGATACTTCGATCGTCAGACAGTAAGAGCATTCTTATTGGACCCCAAATGAGAATCTTGAACAACCCAAGTTTGAAACCTGCAGGGCTTGACTCTTTATCCAACTCCCTCCCTAAAAATTATGCAATTTCCCCTCACACCCATATGAAAAGATCCATTCCTAAACTGATTAATTCTTTAGCACAAGAACCAGTTGCTAAGTTTGGTTCTCATTCTTTGGATTCTGCAAAGATTGGGTCGAACTCAACCCGTTCAACAACTGGTCTGACCAATTTGAACCCAGGAAGAGATTTAGTTGCTTCACTCTCTGCAAGTGAGATTGAGCTTTCTGAGGATTATACATGTGTTAGGAAACATTGGCCTAATCCGAAAACAACTCATATCTTTGGTGACTGTATTTTAGAGCGTCATGACAATGAGTTTATTGCTAAATCTTTTAAACGTGAAGAACACGAGATTAAACCCTCTGAGGTCATGAATTCTTACCCCTCTGATGATTTCTTGAGCTTTTGCTATTCTTGCAAGAAGAAGTTGGAGGGTGAAGATATTTACATGTACAGGTTCGGTCCATAAAACTCTAATCATGTTTGGTTTTACCCGTATCTAATATTTGTTACAGACTGATCGTTTTGCTCTGCTTGTAGAGGTGAGAAAGCATTTTGCAGTTGGAATTGCAGATCAGAGGAGATTTTGATTGAGGAAGAGATGGAGAAGAACAACAGTGATGCCGGTTCATCTTCACAAACTGAGGTTATGCACAAACCAGACAGCTGTGAGGAACTTTTCGAGACCTCCATGTTCATTGCTGCATAAATAGATAGAAAAAAGCTGGCATATTGGCGTTTATGTTAACTGTCCAATTGTTAATCCCGTGAACTATGAAACTCAATTCCCTCACATATGAAGGGAAACCACACCATGATTGATTACCCGTTCGATAAGAGCTGTATTTCTTGTATTTTATGGCAGCCATGGATAATCTTGTTTTGAATTGTGTGGTTACTCTTTATATGTTGTTGAATGTGTTTCATATTTCATGGCCTTAATGGTTGATTGGTAACCGCTAAACCAGCTAATTTTGTATCTTAATTTTCTGCACTATTTTTGAAATTTCTACTCTTGAGGCTTCTTTTATTTGAGTCTTAATATGAGAATGAAATGATTCTAGTCAATTAACCCCACTTATCTTGGACTCATTATAAGCGTTGATGTATAAACCTCCAAAAGCAATTGTTGAATGAGTATAAATCATCTTTTTACATAATGTTAGCTTGCAAGTCTTGATTTTGAACCTCAATATCAAATTGGTATTGGTAGTTGTCCATTTACAAGATTCTGATTTCTGAATGCATCATTTCGTCAAATTTCTTGTGATTTCTTACAATATATAATTGATCTTTAACACAATGCAATCAAGTGTTCATCTTGGACTTCATCATAACAATTGCATTCATGATTAAACAGTACACGCATCTTAGATGCATTATTGCTTGTACAACTTCGTGATTTATTTGAATTTTGATGTGGGTTTGGAAACTCTTGAGATGTAATTGCTTGAATCATGATTCTGATGTCATATAAATGCTCTTTATACCATGTTATCAATCAAGTGTACATCTTGAACCTCAACGTCACAATTATATTGATAATTGTACAGTACAAGCAAACTAAATGCATTTGTTTGTTATACAACTTTGTGATTTATTGACATTCTAATATGGGTATGGGTTTTGAAAACCTTAGAGATGCTATTGCTTGAATCATGAACTCATGAGTATAAATGTTCTTTTTGATAAATGTTACAAGCAAGTCTTGAACTTGATCCTCAACATCACAACCAGGTTGATAGTTGTAGACTACATGCATGCTAATGCATCATTTTCCACAACTTTGTGATTTCTTGACATTCATGGACGGAACCAAGGAAGGGTCAAGAGGGTCCACTGACCCCTCAGTCACCAGAATTTGTCGGTTTTGTATATATAAAAGCTCAGTTTTTTCAAGAAAAACATCACTTAGATTCCTTAGTTGCAATTGGTAGAATAAATAATCTTAAGATAACCCCATGACTAAGAAAGTCTGGTTCCATAATTATTTGGCGCTTAGAATCGTTCTGTACACCACTCACTCTAATGCGTTGTTTCTTGTACAACTCCGTGATTTCTTGACATTCTGACATCAGTTTGGAAAATCTTGAGATTTTGATGGAATTGATTTGTGGGTTGTAAGGTACAATCCTCATCATGTTAGCAACAAAGTCCTCATCTTGACATCACAATTGCATTGCTAATGAAACCGTACAAGCATCCTACTGCAACTTCACTGCACAAGTTTGTGATTTCTTGGCATTTCTGACATGGGTTTGGGGAATCTTGAGGCTTTAATGGAATTGATTTGTGGGATGTAAGTTGTAAGGTACAAGTAGTTGATGCATTGAAGTGGTTTCCCTTTTTCCATCCATGATTGGACCTTCCATCTTTCATGAACTTGTTAGCTTTTACAGAGTTGGCCCCTCACCATGTGTGCATTATTGTCATTGCATCAAATGTATCTTTTCTTGTAAAGACTCAAAATAACTTTTCTTTTCTTAGGCCCATGCATAATGATGTTGTGTACAAACTTATGAGTTATGATTAAGTGGCATATCTTAAACATGTGTACTTCAACAAATTAGTTTAAGATTTGAACTATTGTTTAGGCAAAATAACATGTTTAAAAAGTAGCATATTTGAATACTAACTTTTAATTATGTAATGAATTTGGGTATGAAGGATAACTTTCATTAATTAACTTTTCTGATAAATTAGGAACCCATGTTTATAAAATATGTTAATGCAGGCTATGAAGACAAACCCGATAGCACAGAACTCTAGTATACGTGGGATCCCAGGTTAATTCAGGTTATGTGTAATCGATTTAGGATTGTTGGGTAAATATATTTTTTAAATTAAGAGCTAAATTCATGCCTTTAAAGTATTAGGCCTAGAAGGATATGAATGAAACTTAATAAAAGATGATAATTTCTTTAGTGTGCATTTATACAATAACAGTAATGTTTACATTTAAAATTATGGAATCCTCAAGTTATACATTAACCCATTCGACTCAAGAGCTAGTCGGGATCACATAGATTACATATACAACGCAAGGTGAGGATTTTGCAACGACCACCACTCATAGCACCTTCGGCCTTGCAAATGATATCACAGTTTCTGTTGAAGAAGCATAAGCCTTTATATGTTTTGCTCAAATAGTTGCATGGTTTTGTCTCCTCTCCTGAGCTTAAACTCATCTCTATAATCGTAAATATGCATTAGATAACATACAACATATGTTTAGTACTAGGTATTTTTCATTTGTTGGAACTTATATAGCGTAGCTCAAACTCAAACTATATAACTATAAAATAGCTTAACATTTAACAATATCTTTAATACGCGCTAAGAATAGCAAGCAACAAACAACTTTGCAGAATTTGCCATTCTTTAAGTTATTTTGAAAAAAAGGCCGGTGGTATACAACAAGAAAATGTATACGATGATCAGGAACCATACGAGGGCAGAGAGAGATACCTGAAATTATAAGCATCGCCAACAAAGAGAAGCATGTTAAGAAACAATAAAGAGAGCGGTCCATCGAAATAGAATACAGTTGGTTTGCAGAAGGAAATTCGAGAAGAAAGAATTCATTCATGATAAACGGCAAACTTTAGCATGCATATAAGATGATGGCTTCATGTAATAAACATGTACCAACTTCCTACATTTTAGGTCCATATATATCTTAGCTTCCAAGAAACCATGTGTCAATATTTGTTGATAATCGTGCGTCTATTAACAAGTTTCTCTTAGTTGATCCAAAATTTGTAAAGCATGTACGATGATAATACTTGACTACAATTATTTTGAATAATACTGGGTTCTTTAGCATTGAGACAATATTAAAAGAACAACCAAGATAAACGCCTTACTAAAAGTATCAATAAATTGATGAGTTTAAGATGCATAAAACACATGCATCTTCAAATGCTACTCTTTCTTTAGCAAAATAGTGATAAAAAAAATCATGACTCCACCAGTAGTTCATTTCTAGGTGCCCGTGTGTTATAGTCCCATGGATAACATTAGTACAAATTTAAAAGCAGTTTTAAGGGATGTGTGATTCATCCTATCTAAACAAGTTTTTTTAACTCAGTTATAAAAGATGAGTAATAGTTCAATCAAAAGATGGGTAAAATACTAAAATATAAAGTAAATTACACGTATGGTCCATGTGCTATGTTCAAATTGTAGTTTTGGTCATCAGGTTTGGAAAACTACAAGGTTAGTCTTAAAGTATACATAAACGTAACAGATTTGGTTTCTGAGTTGGACAGACAGTCAACTTTTTTCTGTTGAATTATGTGAAATGATCAACATACCGTTACTATTAAAAATAAAATTATAAATAATAAAGCATCATTCATCTATCCTCTCTCTCTCTTTCTCTCTCTCTCTCACTCCGTCTCCCTCTTCAAATCTAGATTTAGCCTAAAGTAGCTGTCCTTGGAGATGGTGATTATGATAGTGTCGTTCTGCTGGAGGAGTTGTAATGTTGTTCTTTAGAATGTGACCGGAGATGGTAATGGTGCTCGACCAATGATGTTGATGGTGGTCGTGTGAGATGGTGATGGCGGTCGGGCAAAAATGGTGATGGTGGCCAATCGAAGATGCATATGATGTCACGGAAGAAGTTATAATACACTCACACACACACTATTATTTATAAAAATGATTATAAAGTTTTTAAATTATTTAATATAGGGGTATTTTTGTCATTTTTAAAAAAGTTAACAAAAAAAGTTAATTTTTCATCAATGTCAGGGATCAAACCTATTAAATTTATGTATACTAAAGACCGACTTTGTAGTTTTTTAAATCTGAAAACCTAAACTACAATTTATACATGAGCCAAAATCTACAAGGGTGAATGTGTAACTTGACGAGTACTAAATCACTACCCAACGTTAGATCTCATCGGTTCGGTCACAGGCTCGGAAACTGCTTATACTTCCGGAAGCTCACCCTCAACCTCAGGTTTGTAACTTTGTATGTTCTTCTTCCTCAATGTATATATAGCCGTTGTAATCTTTCCTTTTCAAATTCAACCCTCTGAAAAGTTTCCATCTTTCCCCAATTTCATCTACCCATCACTCTATAACACAATCTTTAATGCCTTCTCATACGTATCATCTCAATCTTTCAGTCAAATGCTTGATCAAGGTTCAAATTAGAAGACGAGGGAGTAAAAGATTGCAGGGGTGTGTGTTTGATTTGTGGGTTTTTGATTTCTAGGGTTTCTGTTGGTGGAATTGTAGCTGAATTGATGTATGGGGATTGGGGTTTAGATTCTACAGTACGATTTGAAGCCAATTGATGCGATAAGCAGAGAGGTGTGGTTATTTTGTGGCTCTAGGGTTTTGGTTTTGGTGGTGGAATTGTGTGTGAATAGGTAGATGGGGACTAGGGTTCCGGTTCAACAGTACAATTTGAGGTCAGCTGATTCGTATATAGATGGGACTTCTTTGCATGATCTCAATACTGTGGATGGACATGCTGGTGAGATTATTGAACCCATGGTTGATCGGGATGCTGTTACGGATGGGAGCTTAGACAATGAAGATGATACCGGTGCTGTTGTGAGTTTTAAATAGTTCTTTTTATTGTAAAATTACATGTAAATTACTCATTAGTAGTCACATAATCGGAAATTGGTTGTGTTGGAGCTGCTTCTAAACTGATTATCCAGTTTGACCCCTAAATAGTTAGGATCAATGGGCTGCGACTTGTAAACACGACAATAAATAATCACTTTCTAAACGCAATGCCAAATACCCTTTAGTTTCAGGTGGTTTACAGCATATGGAGAAAGTATATCACCCCCTTATAGTTTATTTTCTTTCATATGCAGGAATGTATCCATGAAAGTTATCAAAATAGTATACCACTTCATAATGTAGGGGTGGAGGGAGGTCATTCTAGCCTTGATACTAGTGGGTCATCAAGGGATTCATATAATATATTATCAGCCAATGGTACTATTAGAATTTCACATGTATACCATATCAGTTACAATTAAATGATTCTCAATAGTGCTTGCTACTGATACATAACTACTGTGCATTATATAGATATTTCACCAATAGAAACCGCAAGAGCAAGATTTCTGGATTTCATTGTGGATACTTTCATTGGATCACATGTGATTGAAGTAACCGATTCTGAGACTGATATGTCTCAATCTATGGAAGAAAAAGCGAGCAAAAGAAAGACAAGAGACATTCAATATGATGGCGATCCACAGTTTGTACTGCCATTAATGTATGTGGCAAATTTGTATGAAACCTTGGTTAATGAAGTCAATATGAGACTTTCTTCACTGGATGGCATGCATGAAAAGACAATTGGAGTAGCACTTGAAGCCGCTGGTGGTTTGTATAGGAAGCTAGCAAAGAAGTTCCCTAGAAAAGGTATTTCTTATCTTTTTGGTTGCTATAATTGGTGACACAATGAAAGTTGGTTGCTATTTTGTGAAAAGTTGGATGTTTGTGGCCTTTATTGGATAAACTATAGAAAGCTGGTTGCTACTTTGTGCAATTTGTCCTAAAAACTAATGTTTCTTTGGTAGACTGCATGAAATAGAAACGGACTATACACTGTTTCCTGATTTTAGTAACCAACTTTAAGCATGCACAAATAAAAAACCAACAGATTTTTTTAGGCACACCAACCTTACTCAAAACTGATTTTACAAGAATTGCTGATGTGGTGCATGCCGGCCTCCACATTTGAGCGCCACATATGCAAAGGTTACTTATGTGAAAAACTTAAAAAGTAAATGTATTTACAAGTTTGAAAAAGTATCTTTTTTAAATTTATAGTCTAATATAATTATTAATGTCACACTAGATGCCATGTGGCATGCACACAAAACGCCACATCAACAAATTTTGTAAATCAGCAAAAATGACCTACTTCCAGCTGAACATGTCATTCGTTGCTACAATTGGCAATAAAATGCTACTTGATTGCTAAAATCAGTATTAAAATGTTAGTTTCTATTTTGCACAAATTTAAAGTTGGTTGCTAAAATCAAGAAAAAGTTAAGTGTGTTTCTTTCCTATGCCATTTTTGTTGAACATGTATAAGGTCCAGGTCAACACAAACAAAAAATCTTGCATATTTTAACTGATAATACATGCATATAATTAATGACCATACTTTATTAATGTATGGCAAGCAGGAGCTTGCACATTTAAAAGACGAGAGCTTGCAACATCTTTTGAAACAAGGTCAAGATTTCCTGAATTAGTGATACAAGAAGAGAAACGAGTTCGTTTTGTTGTAGTCAATGGTTTGGATATTATCGAAAAGCCAACTATTACACATACAGATAATGCAGAGTGGTAAGTAATAAGTTTCAAGTGTTAACTATTACTTTAGAAAAGAATCGAACTTCAAGATTATAGTTAGGCTAGTTAAATCAACTGCTGTTTAATATAGGTTTAAGAGGTTGACTGGTAGAAGTGATGTAGCTGTCTCTCCTGTTGACTACAAGTTCTATGCTCCAAGGCACAAATACAGGCGCACTGGATCAAACTCTGTCTCAAGTGTTCCTGGTTTTCCAGTAAGTTTAATGCTATTTTTTATAATATTTTTGTTTACTTGTATTAAAACCGGAGGTAATGATGATTTATTGACGTATTTTGTTTGCTTAGACTTTTCCTGGTGCTGATAATTCTTCTCCAATGACTGTTGCTCAAGGCTATCAAGTAAGTATTGTTGCTTATAATCTTGATTTTCATTATTTGATAATATTCTTGTTTATTAGAATTGATCATATATGATTTTGATTATATGTTATCACATAATCATTTACAAGACACTAGAAACACCCCCTTAGGATGCATGTTCTTGATCTAATGTCTATAATTTTATTCAGCAACAGACACCATCAAAACAGCATATGCAAAATCTTCCACACCAGGGTCAATTTCATATTGTGAACCCAAACCCTATGGGTCATGGTCAATATTCTCAACACAATCAATGCGGTTCTGAGATTGGGCACACACAGGGTTCATCTACCATGTCTCAACAAATGGCTTGTTTACCTTCACTCGGTCACCTTGGAGGTCGCTTGCATGTGCTGGTGATTGTTTTTACTCCTTTTTTTATTTGTTAAATTATTTTTCTCTTTTACCAATTAAATTGAAACAAATTTCACTCATTTTAGTTTGTTAATTGTTTGTACTTTGCGTATAGCCAACAAGCCCTGCAAAGTTTTGTGATGAATGTGGTGCTCCGTATTTGCGTGAAACTTCCAAGTTCTGCTCAGAATGTGGTGTCAAGAGGCTGGGAACATAATGTATTTCTAGGTACATCATTATAAATATGTATTATTAGTATTATTTCTACAACTACGATATCTATGTGGATTATGTTGTTAATCTACTCTTTGGCTGGGAATAATCTAGGTTAACTTGCACTGTGTTCTTGTGTTATGCAGGCAGGGTATATGTATAGAGTTTGTATGTATAGTTAAATTATTGCAACATGTATGTACACTGGAGTTCAAGTTTCTTTGTGTTGCTTTCAAGATGGATAAGTCAAGTAAGATTAGAGCTTGATTAGTTGACTGGTAGCATTAGTTTGTTGTAATGTTGTGTTTTGGAATTCATAAATGGATGTATATTTGTGGATTGAAGATGTATATTCTGTCTGTTTGATCTTGGATCCACTCGAACCAAAAATTGGGAAAAAAAAGAAGAAAAAAATCCAATTTGAACTTCAATTTAGCTTTGGTTAGTGATAGTTTTTTCTAGGGGTGTTCAAAGATATCCAAATCTGAAACTGAATCCGAAATATCAAAAAATCTGAACCTGAAATATTTGAAATTTCAGATTCGGATAGTGATTTTGAGGATTTTCAGAATTCGAATTATCCGATTTTTTTTCAAAAAATTATTAAATAATAAACATTAGTTAGAAGTTTCGGATATTTTTATAAAACTTTGGATATCCGAAACCTTTTTTAATAAAAAATGTTAATTTTTTTATAAAAATTATTAAATAATACGTATTTTTTAGAATTCGGATATCCGAATCTGAATCCAAAATTTCGGATATCTAAATTTCGGATACGGATTCGGATAGTGAAATCCAATATCCGAAATTTTCGAATATCCGGATATCCGAAATTTGAACACCCCTAGTTTTTTTAGGTTCACGTCAAATGTAGAGCTCTCCTCGTATTACCAAAACCTTTATCTTAAAAAAATTATCTCTTGACAAAATCATCATCATTTTGTATAAGTGAAAACAATAGAAACAAATGTATCCAATAACTCCAACTCAAAGTATTGGGTAATGGGAAATCTTTCTTTTAAGAGAAAATAGCATACAAATGTTTATTATACTTGTTGGCTAGTTTTATTTGATCCAATTTTTTCATGTTTGGGCCTGTCACTCGTAAAATAAAATTGTTGATAAATGATAAAAGACGGCTAAAATATAAACAAAATGGTTAATTTCATATATATCCCTACAAAACATAATAAATATCATATATATCCTACAAAACCTTTTAAATATCACATATATTCAAAGCATATTCAAAATACAATATATATGAATAAAATAATCAAAATATCATATATTTATATTAACATATTTTATACATATAATATAAAATATAACCAATTTACCCTTTATTTTTTTAAAACTTTGTTTTACACACTTTAAACTCATCTTTCTACTATATTTTTTATCGTTCTTTTATGTTTTTATTTTTTGATAGAAGTTTGTATGTAACTGAAAATAAGCTATAAACAAATCTAACCTACATTAATACGACCTATATGAATAAAACTTTATTGTTAAGGGGTTTAAAAAGGATATTTAATTGAGACGGCCGGGAAAATAGTTAAAAAATAGGTATAAAATTTAGTAAAAATCACTATGAAATTTAGTAAAAGATATAATAGAAAATGCTATAAAAATCGAGTCACTTATAAAAACAATAAAAATTTGGTTGTAAAACACACAAAAACACCCCATAAAAAGATGAGTAAATATAAGTAAATATGAAGATTTAAAGTTTTAATAAAATCTAAATGGTTATATAGTGAATTATTTTTATGCAATATATGAAATGGATACATATAATTTTTTAATTATCTTAAAAGGATATATATGATATAAGATAAGTTTTATAGGGACATATATGATATGTAAAATTTTATTTGAATGTATATGATATTTAACTAGTTTTATAGGGATATATATGAAATTAATCCTAAACAAAAACAATAAGATACAAATCCAACGTTTGCAAACATCTTAATTTAAACAAACCCAATAAAAACAAACATATCTAGTTAATTTTCACTATACAATAGGGTCTACAAGATGACACGAGGACAAACTTTACCAATGTTCATGAGATTTTTAAAACAAGTTCAATAATGCGTCTATTATCTATATATTTTAGTTTTTACCATATGAAACTGTTTGATCATTTAACTATTTTCAAGAGAAAAATAAATTCATTAAAGTGCATTTGTTTTTGTATTTACATACATTTATTCAACTGTTTTTTAACATCACATGCATTATAAAACAAAATATTATGCCATAATCCTTTATTTGTAATTTTAAAATTTAAACATGCAAAAGATATAAAAAACAAAACCGACAGATAACACAACCTGTTTCTGGTAGTTACAAACAATATTACAATACATCTTAACCGTTATACACATTCAACCTGTTCATCCTTCACATATAATACATGCAACCACCTCTCAATAATAATAATCGAACCATAATTCCCAAATCTTCCGATCAATAATAATCACTCGATCAAACACGCATTCAACCGTAGCCGACCACAGCGCCTCCAGCAATGTATAGGGCCTTCATCGGCCCCTTTGATCCCGCGGTGATCATGTTGTTCACCCATAAAGACGCCTCTAATTGGTGGCATGTATTAAACGATACCCCCGTTTGGCAAGATCGAATCTTTCACGCTCTTTCTGTTCTTTATGGCCTCGTGGCAATCGTCGCAATGGTGATTCATGTTTTCTTTTGTTGTTTGATCAGTTTATGGTGTGGTGGAATGTAATATAATTTCTGTTTTGTGTTTTTAGAGTTTTGTTGATTGTGATTGTTATTGGTGATTGATTTGATAATTGTTAAGAGTATATTGGGTTAAATCTTGCAATTGATTCAGTGAACAATGTGTGAATTTGTGCGTGTTGTAGATGCAATTGGTTCGGATACAGCAAAGAGTGCCCGAGTATGGTTGGACGACGCAAAAGGTCTTTCATTTTCTTAATTTTGTGGTTAATGCAGGTATGTGTTTTCTGACCCACTGTTATTTTTATGAAGACAATCTGTTGTCTGATTTTTACTGATTAGTGATTATGAATATGTTACTATTGCAGTTAGATGTTTGATTTTCTTTCTTCGTCGCGATATTGAAGACTTGAAAGAAGAGGTTAGAGTGTTTTTTAAAGTTTGATTAAGTAGTCGTATCGATAGTTAATCATGTGTTATTCCTTTGATCAGATTCTGCAACATATCTTGCTTGATGTTCCAAGTCTTGCATTTTTCACAACCTACGCGCTCTTGGTTTTATTTTGGGCTGAAATTTACTACCAGGTGCGGTTAATATTATTTAGTTATCTGTCATAAAGCCAGATTATGTGATTTGAAAACACAATTAGCGGTTTTGAATAAGTGTTTCTTAAACCGATTATTTCACCTTAGAAACAGAATCTAGATTTCTTCATTCAAAGTTTCAAACACTTGAAACTGATTACCTACGATAATCCCAAACGTCTTGTTATTCTTGATGCTGATTGTTGATGTAAGTAACATCTGACAGGCGCGAGCTGTATCAACTGATGGTCTTCGGCCTACCTTTTACGCAGTCAATGGAATAATCTATACGATTCAGGTAAACTTATTTTATTTTGCATGAATGTGAACCGTGTGATAACGTTTTATTTGATTTCTTAACAGATAGCATTGTGGCTAGTAATCTGGTGGAAGCCAGCGCGTGTTTTGGTGATCCTCTCAAAGATGTTCTTTGCAGGGGTGTGTTTGTTTGCTGCCTTGGGCTTTCTGCTATATGGAGGAAGGTACTTCATAATTTCATATAGTAGTGTTCATATTATAAATGTATGAATAATAATCTCATACTACAAGTATCTATTGCAGGCTCTTCTTAATGTTACAACGGTTTCCAGTGGAATCAAAAGGCCGGCGAAAGAAGTTGCAGGAGGCATATATATATATATATGTTAAACAGTTTATTCAAATTGACCCATTATATATAAAT
Source organism: Flaveria sonorensis (assembly GCA_025506505.1). NCBI lineage: Eukaryota > Viridiplantae > Streptophyta > Magnoliopsida > Asterales > Asteraceae > Flaveria > Flaveria sonorensis. Next base: position 6,444,005 of record CM046428.1, on the reverse strand, counting down.
ATATATGTTATATATGATGTTTTGATTTGTCTTCTTTCAGGTTGGATATGTGACGAGTATCTGCTTTACATGTTTCCTCATAAGATGCATCATGGTAAGTCGCATTTCATCATTAAAATTGTTACGTGCATATAACATGAATTTAATCTTATTTAGTTATTGTTTTTTGATGGTTAGATGTGCTTTAATGCATTTCATAGTGTTGCCAATCTGGATTTGTTGGAACATCCTGTTCTGAACTTCATATACTACTTGGTAAACTTCCTTGCTTTGATTCAAGGCGTATATGTTTAATCCATTGAGAAAATTTATCATGCATTTTTGACAGTTGGTGGAGATACTACCCTCAGCTCTAGTTCTCTTCATATTGAAGAAGTTGCCGCCAAAAAGAGGGATAAATCAATATCACAATATTCGCTGAGGATATCATGAATCATGATGATATGAAATGAAGAACAGATTTCTTGAAAATGGAAGTGGTGATTACTGAAGAAAACAGAAATGCAAAATTCAAGAAGCTGAATCCATGGAGTCCAAGTATTAAAGCTAGTGATCTATCATCAGTAGTAATAAATGTTGATAAATTTGTTCTCTAATTCAATAATTCGTATTGCGATACAAAATACGAGTACAAACATGTACATAATGACAGAGTAGAAGACAAGGTTTCCTTGAAACATAATGAGTCTAGTATCATCATATATACCATGATAATGTTCTATTTAGAGTATGTAGGAGGATTTGTTTGGGAAGAAAGAGCCCCTTTGAAATCTCTTCATCTGCAAATAATCGTCTATTAATTTTGCTAGCAGTCTAGTAGCACTTAACTGAACCAAACCCATTTGTTGCGCTCATTGATAATATATTATTATGCCATCAATATAACAGGTGGTGTGTAACATGCCAATTCTCCAGCAATATAGCTGAACTAAAAGATCATCGTCATACAGTACACATAACCAATTATCTTATAATCGTGGTAACTTTTGTTGACCTTTGATCTTCTGTTTGTAGATCCCAAAGATGTTTTATGCATATAAGCAACAATGTGGTGGTGCTGCTTTCTATGATTGTGCTCTATATGTTTTTACACAGTTGAAAATAAGATACCAGGTAAGATTAGAACAATGATTTGTTGGAGTCCTTTCACAAAGAAAGAAGCTCTCCAAAAATAAGCATATGCCATTTTATACAATGAGCACACGGTATTCTTTAGTAAAAGGCGAAAGAATAGTTCGCTTTGTGCTCAATGCACGGCTGCATGTATTTATTAGTTGCAGATGGACTGCTTATGTACACACATCACCACATTCTAACTTCTTTAACAAGCCAATGTGGGACAAACCATTCCCCCCTCTTCAGCTCCAAAGGGAATTATTCCTACTTGATGCCAACTTTCAACCTTCTCAAACTCTAGCTTCGAAGGAAACCGCTGTATATGTGGAGATTTATTTGTGAAATGTAAGAAAAATCAAGACTCGTCGGGAACTCAAACGTTTTAGGATGAAGAAGAAGATGATGATGATGAATTCACTATCCTTTGGTTGCTTGTAACTCGGTTTGTGTTATGGCTTGAAATCTGATACTGTTTTAAACTTTCATTAGCGGTTGTTCAAGTTCTATTGCAGGTCATATTGGTTTTAAATGTGTGATATTATTGTTTCATTACATGTATGCATTATGGCTGTTGTTTGATCCTCTGTTAATTTATAGGATAGATTAGCTCATTGTTTATTATGTATATTTTGACCTTTATTTATAATTATAACGATGAATATAATATAAAAATATACGTAGGTCTAATGGTGATTAATTTGATAATTGTTACGAGTATTAGAGGTTAAATCTTGCAATTGATGCAGTAAACAATGTGTGAGTTTGTGCGTGTTCTAGATGCAATTGGTTCGGATACAACAAAGTCCGAGTATGGTTGGATCACCCAAAAGGTCTTCCATTTTTTTTAAACTTTTGTAGTTAATGCAAGTCTGTATTTTTATGAAGACAATATGTTGTTGACTTGTTATCTGATATTTATGTTGGGTTTGTGAAGTCTTTCATAGTTAATGTAATAGTTCGTATTACATACAAAATACGAGCAAATACATGTACATAATGACGGTATAGAAGTGGAAAACTATACTTAAAGAATTGAAACATAAAGATTGAGGCCCGTGGCAACATGGTTTTCTTAAAACAAATTTACTTTTTTATTTCAATAGATCGAAACTAAACTTGCACGAGCCTTAGACTTTTAATATTTGAGAGTAACGTCGGTTGCTATAGTGAAACCTTCTTTTTGCCTGTTAATCTGGGTTCAACCCTTCGGTGATCTACAGATTTTATGAATTTTGTGAAAAAAGGACACCGTGTGTAACCCCAAGTTGACAGCTTCCCTGTGTACATCATAAGTTGTAAATTTGCATTAACTTGCGTTACATTTTTGGCAAATTATAATAATAGTATATTTATATTATTAAACATATCATCATTGCTATTAAATTTTTTCTTTGAACATGTTTCCTAAAAGTTAGTTTTTTATAAACATTTAAAAAAAATAACATTTATACATTTTAAAAGGGAAGAATATATTTAGAGCACTCTTGGAGCAATTAATTTTAGAGTAAATTTGAGAAAAATTAAAAAAAAAAAACTATTAATATTTTTAAATAATAAGAAATTAAGAACACGTGATAATGGTAACAGACTTAGCAACCTTACCCCCACAAAAACCGTTGACTTGTTACACTTTCATTCAACCCATTTCTGAAAGCAAATTATTTTTAATCAAGATGATTATAGTTTTGGGGATATGGTTACTTTTATTCTCTATACAAAATCATGTTCTTGTGATTTCAACCTGCAATTCCAATGACATAAGAGGATTAAAAGGCCTCATAAATGCATTAGAATCACCAATTGATGGATGGTGGCCTGCAAATTCATCATCTTTATCATCTTCCCATTGCTGCAACTTCATAGGCATCACCTGTGATTCATCTTCTGGTAGGATCACGAAACTACAACTCCCAAACAAAAGATTAACGGGTCAGTTTTCTGATTCAATTTCATATTTAGATCAGCTTACAACACTCAACCTTTCAAACAATATCCTCTCAGGCCCTCTTCCACCTTCCCTTTTTCATCTCATTCATTTGGAAACAGTTGATTTGAGTGGTAATTTGTTTGATCAGGGCCTACCCTTTAGCATGAATCTGCCTGCACTTCAAGTGTTAGACATCTCTGATAATAACTTTAGAGGCTTACTTCCAGATGGTTTGTGTGTTAACTCCAGCGGAATTCGAGCTGTTAGTTTTGCTGTCAATTACTTCACTGGAGTTGTCCCACCTCAGTTTGGGAATTGCGGTTTTCTTGAACGTTTGTCTGTTGCTTCTAACTTTCTTTCTGGTGTCATACCGGAGTTGTTACTCAGATTACCAAGGTTGCAGGAACTTTATTTGGAGGACAATGAGTTCACCGCCATTAGCCGAATAGGTGGTGACTTCTCTAGCCGAATGGTCCGTTTGGATGTTTCATCCAACAGGTTATCAGGAAATATACCTGATTTCTTTCATAGCTTTCCCAAGATAAGTTATTTCTCAGCGCATTCTAATAATCTGTTTGGTAAAATACCTCCATCATTGTTGAATTCAAGAACCATTTCTTCTCTCAACTTGAGGAACAACTCTTTAGATGGTTTGATCGAGTTTAACTGTTCAAAGTCGCTTATAACAATCTAAAGGGAATTATTCCTACTGGAGGCCAATTTTCAACCTTTGCAAACTCTAGCTTTGATGGAAACCCTGATTTATGTGGAAGGTTATTTGTGAAATGTAAGAAAAATCAAGACTCATCGCATACTCCAGCATCCGAGGATGATAATGATGATGATGAATTCTCTATCCTTCGGATGCTTGTATTGACTGGGTTCACAACTGGTTTCCTTCTCACTGTCATATCATCGCTAGTTGTTCCGAGAATCAGGGGCCGGGGGTACAGACAGAATGGATAGATTGGAGTAACTTAGTTTGAAATCTGATTGGTCTAACTTTTCATAAGCAGTTGTTCAAGTTCTGTTGCACATCATATTGGTCTTAAATGTGTGGTATTATAGTCTCATTACTTGTATTCTTTGTGACTATTGTTTGTTAGATCTAATGTGTATATATTTATGTGATTCACCATTAATGCATAGATTGGCTCATTATCAATCATGTTTTCTTGCAATGAACATAATATAAATATTAAAAGGTTTACTTATTCTATATAATATTAGTTAATTTTTTTGACTTCTTTTTAGTTAATAGTCTCTGTCGTTATCGCTATCTTCCGTCCCTCTTGTGTGACGACTTCGTTTCCCGTCTTCTTCTCCTTTTGTATTGTGTGGTGGATGACATATTGCGTCAAACAAGAATTTTGGAGAAAAACTCACCTAATCTCCTACAAAACATGTTCGATTGGTTTATAAAACAAGTTAAAAAATAAATATGCATTCTCCTGTACACACAAAATTGGAATAAGATTTTAACTACAAAATAACTCCAAAAAGGCAAAACTAAAGACAAAGGCACATTACATACGCAACACATTCCAATTTACTCAAACTTATCGTATCACAATTGATTTTGATTTCCGTAGTGTTATATTTACTTTGATGTACTATTGTGCCATGACCGTAAATTAACAGCAATAACAGCGCAACATTACATGATAGCCAAAACATAGTTTTAGGACATAAAAGTTTAGTTTTTCAGGAATAATGATGAACTGAAAGATCATCATCTTTGAGTACATGTAAGTAGCAATTTAGTTGTTGAAAATAAGAAATCATGTAAAGTTTAAACTGTGATCGGTTGGAGTCCTTACAAAAACAAATGAGTTGTCCAAAAAATAGGTTTATGGGATTTTATACAACGAGCACACGGTATTCTGTAGTAAAACGCGGAAGAATAGTCGTTTTGTGCTCACTGCATGGTTGTGTGTCTTTATTAGTTGCAGTTGGACTGCTTATGTATAAACATTATCACATGCTAACAACTTTAAGCAACTTATGTGGGATAAACCATTCCCCCCTCTTCAGCTCTAAAGGGAATAATTCTTACTTGATGCCAACTTTCAACCTTCTCAAACTCTAGTTTTGAAGGAAACCCTGGATTATGTTGTGATTTTTTTGTGAAATGTAAGATAAATCAAGACTCATTGGGAACTCTAGCATCTGAGGTATGAGATATGAGAGACCGAATGTTATAGTTATAGTATTTAAATTTTATGCAATGTTTACTATTTTTAAAACTAATTATGACATCATTCGATTTCTATATTCAAACCAACAATTCCAACTAGAAATTAACAGTGTAATCCGTTAGGTTTTCAATACATTGGTTTCATATGCAATAACAGAAATACATATCTTCAAATTGCAAATTGACGAATAGATCTTCAAATTCCATATATTGGGTTACGTTTAAGGACTTGCTTTCTTGATTTACTTCATCTTAGTCTTTATTCATGTAAGGATACCATAACACCACACATTTAAGACTAATATCATCTGCAAGAAAAACTTGAACAATACTAATGAAAACTTATACCACTATTAGATTTCAAGCCATAGGAGAACACAAACCAACATTATTTGAATTTATTCATTCTGTGTGCCCGCTAATTCTCGGAACAACTAGCAATGAGATGACGGTGAGAAGGAAACCAGTTCCAAACCCAATCAATGCAAGCATCCGCAGAATAGCAAAGTCATCTTCATCCTCAGATTGTGGGGTTTGCAACAAGTCTTGAGTTTTCTGACATTTTACATCATAATTACCACATAAACCAGGGTTTCCTTCAAAACTAGAGTTTGAAAAGGTTGAAAGTTGGCCTCCACTAGGAATAATTCCCTTTAAATTGTTGTAAGCAACACTAAACTTTGACAAAAAACTTAGTTTCACCAGTGATGGGGGGATTGTTCCTGTTAAATAATTATACGACAAATCCAGCGTCTCGATGTTCCTCATACCTGATAAAGAACTCGGGATTGCACCTGATAAACGGTTGTGTTTTAATGCCAAAACATGTAGTTTTTTCAAGTTCCCAAACTCGGGCCATATTGGGCCGTTGAGGAAATTGTTACTGAGGTCTAATAGTGGCGGAAATCCAATGATCTGATTGTACTGTAATCTTGGCCCTTTACCGCTCGTGTCACTGTGCTTGAAGAAGTGGAAACCCGGGGACGGTTCTTCTAATGAGATATTTCTTGAAATCATGCTTTGTAACTGTGTTAGATTTTTGGGTATCTCTCCTGACAGTGAATTGTTGGATAGATCCAAGTAAAATAGAAACTTAAAATCGCCAAAATACCAAGGAATCATTCCAGTTAATTTGTTCCATGACAAATCCAACAGCTGCAATTGTGTTAAACCGTTTAGCCACAATGGAATGCTGCCCGTAAGCCTGCAATTACTGATCACAAGAGCATTGAGTGATTTGAACTGTAGATCAACATCAGATGGAAGTTGTTCGGTGTGAAAGTTCATAGTGAGAACCAAAACAGTTAAAGTAGGGATGTGTTGGAGGATTTTGAGAGATGATGAGAGGCTATTTAAGCTGCAATTGGAGAGTGAAAGATAAGAAAGAGACTCAAAATTCTTAAAAAACTCCGGGATTTGGCCTGTAAGTTTGTTTCTTGCAAGATTTAAAGCTTTTAATTTTCGGCAAGATGCAAGATTCGCAGGAAGTGTACCAGAAAAGTTATTACTGCCCAAATCAAGGGAGGTAAGATTAACCATCACTGACCAGTTAAAATCAATTGAACCGTCTAAGCAGTTGTTTCTCAAGTTGAGAGAAGAAATCATTCTTGAATTCAATAATGATGGAGGTATCGTACCAGAAAGATTACTAGAATGAGCAAAGAAATAACTTAAATGGGGAAAGCTATGAAAGAAATCAGGTATGTTTCCTGAGAACCTATTGGAAGAAATGTCCAAACAGACGAGTTGACTAGAAGAATTACCGATTCTGCTGATGGCAGTGAACTCATTGTCCTCAAGATCCAGCTCCTGCAATCTTGGTAATGTGAGTAAGAAGTCCGGTATGATACCAGAAATCAAATTAGAAGCAAGAGACAGATGTTCAAGAAAGCTGCAATTCGCCAATTGGTGTGGAACAAATCCAGTGAAGTAATTGACAGCAAAACTAAGAACTCGAATTCCACTGGAGTTAACACATAAGCCATATGGAAGAAAGCCACTAAATTTATTATCAGATATGTCTAATACTCGAAGTGCAGGCAGATTTATGCTAACGGGTAAAGCCTGATCAAATTTATTACCACTTAAATCAACTGTTTCCAAACGGGTGAGATGAAAAAGGGAAACTGGAAGAGGGCCTAAAAGGAAATTCTGCGAAAGATTGAGTGTTGTAAGCTGATCTAAATAGGAGACTGAATCAGAGAACTGACCAACTAGTCTTTTATTCACGAGTTCTAATTCAACAATCCTACCAGAAGAGGAATTACAAGTGATACCTATCCAGTTGCAGCAATAAGAAGAGGACAAAGATGATGAATTTACAGGCCACCATCCGTCAACCGGCGATTCCAGTGCGTTTATGAAACCTGTTAACCCTCTTAAGTCCCTGGAATTGCATGTTAGATTCTGTGAAATCACAAGAACCTGACTTTGTAGAGAGAACATAAGAATAACTAAAAATACCCATATTCCACATACTACAACCATCTTAGAATTGAGCATATCAACTGAAATACACATCTACTAAAGCCTTCAAGGTTTAGCGAGAAAATTCAAACACTCATTTGAGATATAGAGATTGTTACTCAAAGTTTATAAAGTTTGTTGCTTTGTAATCAAATACACTGATCAAGAGAAGTATGTATACTACGTGTGTGGATGCTTGATCCTGTTCGATGGTTCTTTGTAGCCGCAGACGCAAGTCAACCGTTTTAGTCTGGGTTGGGGCTGTCAAGACTCAAGTCGTCGGTGGGGATGAAATATGATAATGCAATAATACAAACAAGGCAAACGTTTTGCTTGGGTTGGGGCTGTCAAGACTTAAGGTCGTTGGTGGGGAAGAAAACTGATAATGCGTGTACATAAACATGTGGTGTGTGTGTGTGTGTGTGTTTGAATATATAGCATACAAGTCAACATGTTTTTTTGCATGTTTTGTTTTTATGTCTTATGTTTTATTTATTTATTTTTTTTTGCAAGCGTACACATGCATTATCTATTCTACACTTTACTTTTAAAATCATCAGATCTACCTACAATCTTTTGATTGAGAAACATACCACTTTCCACTAGCCTTTTTAAGACTGACTTCCTTTTAAGAGCTTAAGTTCTTTTTTTTTACTAGTTAATATCTTCATTTTTAATTTTAGGTTTCGATGTACTTATAAATTGATATGCAGATGAATTAACAAGCTGTTATAGTAAAATCAACTTGTATTTTAGCTTTTTGGGTTGCTCTAATCAAGATTTTGGGATAAAAGAATGAAAAACAGTGTAATTAATGAAACTTATGGATAATATTCATAAGTATTTAATTAGCATATAACATGACTGATAGACATCAAATATAACTTACTCTATCTTCAATAGGTAAACACACTCCAAATTTCATATAAATAATGAAAGGAAAACTCACTAGGCTAAAAGGATTGGTTACTCAAATCTCTTTATTCCGGATATCCTGAATTGTTGGGGTGACAAGAAATATGATGACAGTGAGAAGGAACGAAAACCAATTCCAAACCGTACCCATTTAAGCAAACTAGTGACATGAACTTCTTCATTCTCAGATGTTAGATTTTGCAACAAATCTTGAACTTTATCACATTTTCTAATGACTTCACCGCATAAATTAATGTTTCCTTTAAAGCTAGAGTTGAAAAGGTCAAAAACTGCCTCCAGCACCAAAGAATGAAGGATCTCCCCAGACAAGTTGTTATGAGACGAATCATAGTTTGTATGATTGTATCCTGAACAAATTCCCCAAACTACTGGGGATATTACCTGATAACTCATTGTATATTAGAAGCAAGATCTGTATATTTATAAGATTTTCAAACATGCACCAGATTTGGCCCGTGAGAAAGTTGCTACTGATGTCCATTGTTGGTCTAAAATGCAAAGATCTGCATAGTGAGACAGCCAATGGAATTCTTCCTTCTAGTATTAAATGACTGTGAGTAGGACCCGACTCAGTTGGTGCTATCAGCAAAACACATTCCAAATTGATCAAACTTATCCGTGACTGTGTGTAGAACTTGACTTGCCCCTTCTCTGTGGCAAGGCTAATGGTGTTTTCTTTTGCAGATAGCAACAGTCGAGTCGGATCCTACTAATAGTCATATTTAATACCAGAAACCAGAAATCCATTAGCAGTCACACTACACAGATCTTTACTTCTTCATATCCGAATAGAATGCCATAACTGTGCGGCACCATTTTGCCACTCACGTCACGCCTCTTCAAAACAAGTAAATTCAGAGTAACCTTTAACAAGATATCAAGGAATAAATATAAAAATAAGTTTTCCTGTATAAATACCTGTGTTTCTCTATAAAACTGGAATAAGATTAAATAAAGAATAACCTCAAAACTAAAAACAATCACACGTTACATATAAAACACATTCCAAATTAATCAAACTTATCCATGTCCTGTGTATCCCTATATCTAGGAAGAACAAGCAATAACATAACAGCAAAAATGAATCCAACTGCAAACCCTGTCCAAACAGGCAAACTAATAATCGATTCTTCAATGTCTGCGAATTCCCGAATATGCACCGGATCTTGATTTTTCACACAACTTAAAACAAATTCACCACATAGACCAGGGTTCCCTTCAAAACTAGAAACCGAAAAGGTCGAAAATTGGCCTCCAGAAGGAATAATCCCTGTCAAGTTATTATATGCAACACTAAACTTTGATAACATCCCGAGTCTCGCCAAAGAAAGTGGTATTTCACCCGTTAAATCGTTATGAGACAAATCCAAAGTCTCTATGCAGCTCAAATTTGCCAAATCGCTTGGGATATTACCAGATAACTCGTTGTATTTAAGATTTAAAACATGCAAATTTACCAGGATTCCAAACTCGGGCCAGATATGGCCCGTTAGGAAGTTGTTGCTGAGGTCTAATGTTGGTGGGAACCGAATACCGTAACCATATCCCAACACTTTCCCATTCATACCCCTCCTCATGAAAATAGGAAAATCTAAAGAAAGTTCTAACGAGTTATCATGAAACAGAAGATCAGGCAATTGAGTCAGGCTTTTCGGGATCTCTCCATTTAGATAATTGTTTGATAAATCCAAGTAAACCAGAGACTGAAAACTTCCTAAAAAGGGCGGGATGCTTCCAGTCAACTCGTTCCATGACAAATCCAAAATCCTGAGTTTGGTTAACCCGTTTAACCAAACGGGAATCATACCCGTGAGTTTGCAGTTAGGAATCACTAGAGTTGTAAGCATTTTGAATTGTAGGTTAGCATCAGAAGGCATTTCTTCACTGTCAAAGCTTCGGCTAAGGACCAAAGTGGTAAGATTCGCGCAGTTTTGGAGGATTTGAAGTGATGCAGATAAGCTATTCAAGTTGCACATTGATAACGAAAGATAACATAAAGAACGAAAGCTTTTAAAGCTTTCTGGTATTTGACCTGTGAGATTGTTTCCACCAAGATCTATGGTTTTCAATGACGGGCATGAAGGAAGATTACTGGGAATCGATCCTGCAAACTTATTATCAGCCAAATCAAGCGACACAAGGTTTATCATCGCTGAGCAGTTTAATTCAATCAAACCAGAAAAAGAATTGTTTCTTAACACCAACGAAGAAATGCTGCGAGAATTCAACAGTGAAAAGGGTATCCCACCATCAAAACTGTTTGAATGTGCAGCAAAGTAAGTTAAATTCGGAAACGTATGGAAGAAATCAGGTAGCTTTCCGGAAAGATAATTCAAAGAGATGTCTAAATGCTCAAGATTCGAAGGATTACTGTTGTGAAGCTGACCGATTAGCACGTTATCCTGAATAGACAACTTTAACAATCTAGGTAATCTAAATAGATATTCCGGTATGATCCCAGAAACAAAGTTTGCATCAAGACAAAGGTGTTCTAATGAAATACAATTTTCAAATTCATGTGGAATATCTCCAGTAAAGTAATTCACCCCCAATTTAAGAACCCTAATTCCAGTCGAATTGACGCAAAACCCTGATGGAATTGTACCTTCAAAGTTATTATCAGAAACATCGAACAATTGAATCGAAGGTAGGTTTACACTGTCAGGTAAAGCCCCAGAGAACTCATTAGCGCTCAAATCAACAACTTGTAAATAGGGCAATTGGAAAAACGAATTGGGGATATTGCCTTTGAGTAAATTACGAGACAAATTTAGGGTTCTAAGCTGGTCTAAATCACCCAACGATTCAATCAAATTACCACGTAATCTTCTCTTTGAAAGTTCCAATCGAGTAACCTTACCAGTGAAATCGCATGTAACGCCATCCCAATTACAGCAATCGGAGGAATTTGAGGTCCATTCATCAATGGCGGATTCCATTGCTTCCATAAAACGTTTCAGTACCATTGAATCGTTGGAATTGCAAGATGTATTCAACTGAGCTTCTACTGAAGACGCCATTAGTATTACAGTCGCACATAACCACAATACATTCATCTCAGAGATGATTAAGGAAAAGTTTGATGATTTGGTTCAACAGATGAATCACATCCCACTAATCAGAGACAAAAATGGGGATGAAATTTGAGATGGTGAGTTGTGTTGCTGTCAATGGAGGTCAAATCAATGGGGAATTTGAGAGTGTTTTGGGAGTATTCGACAAGTAGTGGTATTATATCGAGACATTTGGATATGTTTTTCACGTGGATAGAATTCAAAAACCACATGGTATGGAGCAAGGACATGACTTTTTTTTAAACGGCTACTTTATAGTTTATACTTCATGCTAAATGGAAAATATTGATATAAGCATTATAATATCAAGTTTGTGGGCTGGTGTTTGTGAAAATAAATAATCACTCTACCTTTTGAGATGAAATAATGTTTGTTTTATTTTATTCGGTCTAACATCTATTATTAAAAATTATTTTACTGAATATGTTTGTTTAATTTATACTATTTTTTAATGCATGAATGAATGATTCCAGTCAAAGTTAAAAGATTTGTAAATTTTAAACACAAGGTACAACCCAAAAACTCAATTTAATAAGGGTAATTATATCTTTCTAGCGCTACTAAAAAAGTGGAACTTTAAACTTATTTACACTTAGACCCTTGTATCTTTAATTATATATAATTTTTAACATGTTTGTTACAATATGCTTAAAAAAAGAATTCAGATTTTTAAATATAAAACTAACCAGAGACGAGTATCATAATGAAAAGTGTTGCACGATCCGCATCGCGCGGGCACGTTACTAGTTGTTATAATATAGGCGAATTAGATTATAATAATTTAAACTATTACTCGTCGGACGATAATAATCCATACTATTGATTTGGCAGGTAACAATCCTAACTTTTATTTTTATTACCAACAACAATACCGGTAACATAGTTATTCAAAATTTACGCTTGATTTCGCCTCGATTTCGTTCCCAATAATGATTATAAACAAATAAAAAAATACAAGCTAAATCGAGCCTAAAATAAGTACAAATCGAGTGTGAATGTATGATAATTATGCTACTGGAACTGTTGTTAGGTCTGCCAATTCAATAATATGAATTATTATCGGCCAATAAGTAATAGTTTAGATTATTAAAATTCAATTTACCTATAATTTAATATCAAAAAATCATTCAACCACCTTAACCAAAAATGTGTCTTCAATGCATTGCATAACATAGTGAATATCAATCAGCCTTTGTATATCTCGTTTAAAATTCTTCTTAACAAAGAAAGTGAAATAAAAATAATAATTAAAGTATGATTAAATATGTTATAATATAATTAAGTTTGATTTTACTCTTTGAGTTTTGTTAAAAATAACTATTTTCCTTCGAAAGATTAAAAATATCAATTTATCTTTAAAAGTTTCATAAGTTGTTTTAATTTCAGTCTAAAAGTTTCATTAGTTGTTTCAATTTTATCCAATATAATAAAACTTTTGAATGAAATTGAAACAAATATGAAACTTTTGGATGTGAATTGATGTTTTTAATCTTTTGAAGAAAAATAACTGCTTTAGTTAAACCTTAAGAAGCAAAATTAAAATTAACTCGTTATAATATTAATATAAAGATAACAAAAATTGGCATGATTAGCCAAAGTGGGCAACCTTTAAAATAATGTTTAAATACTCTTTTTGTCAATGTGTTATAAAAATATTAATAAAAAAGTAGTTTCAAATGGGACGTTCTAATCTAATAGTTAAGAGATATGTCCCGCTGCTAAAAGATTAAAAGCTAAAACTTTACAAGGCGCATGTTATGGTGTATACATTTTAGAAAATCTAAGAAATGTTGTGTAAAAAGAAGTTGAAAAATGATAGAAACCGTCTCCTTCGTCATATTCTCTTACTATTAACGTTAGAACACACACACAACTACAACACGAAGCAAACGCTATTGTTGATGGCGTAGAGAGGAGGCGACGATAGAATCCATTACCCTTTTCTTTTAGTATTTTGGCCTTCAGATTAGAAGCTAGATTTCCAATGATGAAAAGAATCCATGTGTTTTCTCCTAGGCACTGGGTCAATGTTTGGATACAATAGGTATGGTGCTTGTTCAAAATCACAACAAGAATTTTTAACTATGTTTTCGGTTTAGAATAAATAAACTGTTAACGATAATTATTCAATAACATATATTAATTAATCATAATTATACACTTAAGAGGAGTTATGTGAGTTTCTTTTTTCTCGTATATTCTCTGTACGTAGAGATAGATGCAACTATAAAGGAGACGCTACCCGGGGTCCCCGACCAGAACCACACGTGCAAGTTTCCCTGCGATGTGGTCAATTCCGTCCTAGCTGTCCGGTCTGCTTGTCTGAAAAGGATTCAATACGCTACATATGATTTTCGTAAAAAAAATTAAAACAGAATATCTGAATATACAAATTTGAATTGTAGATTTGTACATCGAAATTTATAAAAAAGTAACGTATGGGCCTACACATTATTTATTTGTATTTCTTTAACTAAAACTTGTTGATTATTCAAATATGTTTGTGTATGTGTTAACCTTTTCCCAAATATCAGTTTCAGTTTTTTTCTTTCTACCTTTATGAGCAACTATGACTGCATGTAACGACAGTTAATGTCTATGAGCCCTATTCTATGGACCCTATTCGTGTCCCCATACCTATGGGCTTTATTCGTGACCCTACATCAGGCCCATCATGATAAGTTGCATATAGCCATAAGCCATTACCCACAATACACAGGAATTAGGATTCACTGTTTCAATTAATAATTTATGATCGTTAAGCATCAAGTGAAATAAAGTTGAAATCAAGTGGAATATTATGATGATTTTACAAGCAGCATAAATGAAAGTGATGATTATCGTTGGTTAAATCTCGTTTGTATAGATTATTATCGTCTAGCGAGTTAAATTTATATTATGAAAATCAATTGTCATAATAATACCTCGTTTACAAAGATGTTAATGTATACAAACAAAAATAGTATATCGAAAAAGGGAGATTCATAAATATTATAAATTTCTAGCTTCTAATAGAGTCACATTAATCTTGCTAGGTCATCCATGAGAATTTTGTTCATCTTATAAAATTAAAAGAACTTAAAAAAATTTAGAAGTCGATAAAAGTACCGTGTAAAATATGAAGTTCCATGCCGTGCTAAATGAGTTTAACTTGCACTTCTTTTTGTTCAATATACTAAATCTTCTAGAAAAAGAGATATATATCGTGGCTGGCAGCAACGGGCAACTACAATGGTCTGACGGTGCAAAGTAGATAAACACACCCTATTATATCATATAGTCGTGCTAGTATACAATTAGCACCAACTACGTCAATATAAAAAAGAAGTTGATGATTATATGATAGCAAGAGGAAGTATAATTATGTTATGGCTTCAAAAGAAAGACGAAGATGTCTGAGACAACCATTGACAATACGATGATCTAAAACATGGATGTTCAAATCTAGTGAAGAAATTAAAACATACATGATAAACAGTTTCTTCTTTCAAGTTTCAACTTCACGAAGTTGATATTGCTTTTATCATAAACTAACAAAATTACAATAAAAAAAAAAATTTATAGTTGATCCTTTAGCGATTCTCCCAATTGCAAAACAACTAACATGACCAGATCTTTTAATAATCTGCATTTAAAGAACCTACACTTTACTCAATGTAAAAAAATATAACAAAAAACCAATTATTAGCACAATAAGAGTAAAGTCAGTTCGTTGTCACTTTCAGAAGCTAATTTTAGTCAAACAAATCTGAAACGCGTGCATCTAGACACCTTCCACCTTCGGTGAATCCCCTCTTTCCACCCACCATCATCTCTCCGATCATCACATCTTCTATAAGTATCCCCTCATCACACAAACCACAATCAACAATCAAAAAATCCGAATTCAAATTCATTTTCGACTTCTTGTTACATAATTGCATAATCGTATAACCATATAATTGTATAGTTGTATATCAATATCAATATCAATATCAATATCAATATCAATCATCAATTTATCATGTCAGATTGTATTGATAAAACCATCACCATCCGTGAAGTGTGGTCTCATAACATGAAATCCGAGTTCAATTTGATTCGATCCATCGTCGATAAATTTCCATACATCTCGATGGACACAGAGTTCCCCGGAGTTGTATACCGGCAACCACCGTCCGCCGGAAAATCGTACGCTCACCGCCGGCCGTCGGAGAATTACGACCTTTTGAAGTCAAACGTTGACTTGTTGAACATCATTCAGCTCGGTCTCACCTTCTCCGACGCCTCCGGTGAGCTACCGGACGTCGACGGCAGCCACCGGCGGTTCATCTGGCAGTTCAATTTTAGGGATTTTGACGTGGCGCGTGACGCCCACGCGCCGGAGTCGATTGAGTTGTTGAGACGTCAAGGGATTGATTTCGACCGGAACCGAGTTGAGGGAGTCGACTCGGCCGAGTTCGCCGAGTTGGTGATGTCGTCCGGTTTGGTGTGTAATGACTCGGTGAGTTGGGTGACGTTTCACAGCGCGTATGATTTCGGGTATTTGGTGAAGATGCTCACGCGCCGCCGTCTGCCGGCGGAGTTGCCGGAGTTTTTGGGGTGGTTGAAGGTGTTCTTTGGGGAGAATGTTTACGATGTGAAGCATTTGTTGAAGTTTTGCTGGACCGGGTTGTATGGGGGGTTGGACCGGGTGGCGGTTTGTTTGGGGGTGAACCGGGTTGCAGGAAAGTGCCATCAGGCCGGTTCGGATAGCTTGCTGACGTGGCATGCTTTTGAGAAGATGAGAGATGTGTATTTTGTTGATGGTGTGCCGGAAAAGTATGCCGGTGTGTTGTATGGTTTAGAAGCTTATTAGAATTTAGGTTTAGAACTTTAGATGCAGTTAAATGATTTAATTTTTTAGGGTCAAAAAATGTGTAAACTACTAGTGGTTTATTAGTTTGGCTAAACATGAGTTTGAAGATTTCCTTTTACTAAAACGTAGTAGCTTTAACGTTTCAATTGTGTTCACATCAGCAAATTTTGCGCTCCGTAAGGGCACGATTACATTCAGTCTTATAAGTAGGGATTGAAAAAAAAAACACTTGATCAGAAAAACTCGCAACCTCAAAATATTCATACATGTAACTAGATGGGTATTGGGGTTTGTCATTTGTTTTATGAATTATTCCAGAATATATTATATTATATCAGCAAGACGAGATAATGAATACTAAGTTGGAGTTGTTTAGCGTTCGAAACTTATTGAAATGAATTTAAAATAGTGGTCAGAAGTATAGTTAAGTATTTAATGTTTTCAATCAGCTTTTGAGGCGTATTTAAAATTGTGTTTTGAGTATATGATTCACAATGGGTAATTGTTAATCACAAAAGGTTATACTTTATACCTATCAACCCAATATGTATGAGATCGCATATAGAACATTTATTTTATAAGAAGTTATAAAAAAACATTCACATCAAGTTTCTCATATTATTTTTATACAAAGACATTTAGTTAACATGTAAAACATGTATGGGTTGAATGTGTTATAGTAGTATGGGTGAAAACTTGAAACATGTTTGGATTGAACCGCAAACACTTTTCTTTGTTTTTTCAAATATATACTTGTACTATTAGTTATAATATTTCAAAAATAGTATTATTACAATAATATATATACACACACACTAGGGTATAACCCCGTGTAATAAGAAAAATACTAAATATTTATTAATGAAGAGTTAAAAGCTATAAAACTTTATTTTGATATAAGATATAACTAAAATTACGTATGAGTAAGTACTTTGATTAATTGATAAAACATTTTTATTATTTCTAAAACTTTCATTTTAAAATAATATTGATTTGATAAAAATTCATTTTTATCAATATTTCGTTGTTTAAAAATTCCATCTTTGTTTTGTAAATTTTTAATATAAAACTTTTATTTTATAAAATGAATGATTTTAAAATAATTTCATTACCTAAAAAAGTTTCGTTATTTTAGAAAAAAGTCATAGTTTTTGAAAATTTTTGTTTTTGAGAAAATATATTTTTTAATCAAAATATTTAGTTTTTATTTAATAAGAAATGTCTTTTTAATATAATTGATAAAAGAAAAACTTAGATTTATAATATAGAGAGAGAAAGATAAAGATTTAAAAATTAGTTATTTGATTTTTTAAAATAAAATAAATAGTTTAAGTGGAAAAATAAATAAGAGAATGAATATGGGAATGACATGTGTCAAAAGTGTAAAGAATTATTAGAATATACATACATATATATATATATATATATATATATATATATATATATATATATATATATATATATATATATATATATATATATAT
Organism: Flaveria sonorensis; assembly: GCA_025506505.1. NCBI lineage: Eukaryota > Viridiplantae > Streptophyta > Magnoliopsida > Asterales > Asteraceae > Flaveria > Flaveria sonorensis. Next base: position 6,425,968 of record CM046428.1, on the reverse strand, counting down.
ATATATATATATATATATTTATTTATAACTAACATGAATTTGAATGTTGTTGCCCACTTTCAAATTGTTTGACGTGTTCCTTTTTTAGCTATGTTATTTCAGTAAAACATAACCTATAACGACTAGTCTAACTGTCTATAAATAAATATCTTGAAGTTGTTGCATCTACTAACTAAGCATGAAAAAACGGATGACGTGATCACTAAACATTCATATTCCAAACTGCTTATTAGGAGTTTTTATCTAAAGTAGTTTAGTTTGAAAAATTATTTAGCAAACTAGTGTAGTTTGAAACTCATTTACCAAACTAGTGTAAAATTAATTACATTTTTTTATTTTTAAATTCAAAATTCATGGCAGATTTAGAAGACGCTTCATTTTTGCCTTCTTCCTCCTATGTTTGTGATCAATCTTGTGATCAGATTTCACAACAGAAATTGATTCTATGGTTCGCGATTTTCATGAGGTGCGATTTCTGGTTTTCAAGTGTGATCGCGTGATAATTTTGATTGATTTTCATTATGTATATTGCTTGTTCAATCAGCGATTTCCATGAGAACTCATAGTAAGCTTATGTGATTTAAGTTATTGTTCAATCAACAAGTTTGATTTTAATATGAGTTATTATCAACAAGTTCAATTTCGATTTTGATTTGAGATATGTTTAATCGATTACAATTCTAGTTCTTGATTTTGACCTGCAGTTCATCTGTTTGAGATTTTGCAATTTAATTTTGATTAGTTTTTGCATTTCCTAGTTCTCAAAGTTTCTGAATTTAACCTGCAATCGATTTTTAATTTTAAGTTTTGATTCAAGGGAATTAATTCATGCATTGAAGTTCTTTAGTTCTGTATTTCTATTAGCATTATCATTATTAAATTCAAGTTTGATTTAGTTCATGTATTATGTTTTTATTAGCACTATCATCATTAAATTCAAGTTTGAATTTAGTTCATGTATAATGTTTTTCATATTTTTCTTTAATATGAAATGGAAATTAAGACCATTAGCGCACCAACTTAGTTCGACACTTTGTTTATGATATTAAATCCGTTAGCGGAAGAACTTTATTTAAAATTTTGTTCGTATCTGATATTGAAATTGTTCAGTTGTAATGTTTTTTATGTTGTTATTTCTTTCAGTTGAAAGACATACTAAGAAAATAAAAATAAAAACCAATGTATTTTTTTATGATTTTATTTCCCAAATGTTAGTTAACATATAAGCATAATAATACATTAGTTTGAAATAAAGAAATAGAAAAAGAAAAGAAAAAAGATAACTGATTAGTTAAAAATAAAGAAAAGAGTGAATTGCTATTTACCAATTTCATCCGTTTTTTATTATAGGTGATGTTATTTGACAAAATGTATTTTTGCTACAAAGTGTGAGAAAACACAATGAGGCTAAAAAAATCACAAAAAAAAAATTATATCTCACAATCTAAATCGAATTTCAAAATAGTACTTCGAAGTCTCTGTTTCTCTTGTCGTCCTCTTTCAGAAAAAAAATAAAAAAATTACATTGTGTCTTTTATGACACAATGACGTCATTGTGCCTTTCACAATGACGTCATTGTGAAAGGCACAATGACGTCATTGTGCCTTTCACAATGACGTCATTGTGTCTTTCACAATGACGTCATTGTGCATTTCACAATGACACAATGACGTCATTGTGTCTTTCATAAATGACAGAATAAAAAAACGTTAATTTTTTTTAATTTTTTTTATTTTTCGTTTATTTTTTTTCTTAGCGAGGAGGCCTAGGGGAACAAAAGCTCAGAATTACTTTTTTGAAATTCGATTTAGATTGTGAGATATATTTTTTTTGTGACTTTTTTTTACTCATTATGTCTTCTCACACTTTGTAGCAAAAATACACTTTGTATTTGAACCTCTTTCTTTTATTATTTCTTTTTTTTTTTTTGCATTTGGCTCCTCAAGGTTTTAGAAAAATGTTATTTTCATCCAAAAAAGTTAAACTCCGTTAATTTAAATTGTTAAAAGGTTTGAAGATGAAATGCCTGATTTAGGTTTCGTAAATAGAATTTTAACACAATACGTTAATATAAATTGGGATTTCATATTTATATGTAAAATTACTGTGACAACCCAAAAATTAAGGTTAGACAAACTAAAATACTAAAAATTATTATAAGTTAGTATTATATATATTAAAATTTTCTAAGATGACTTTATTCGATAAAATTTTTATCTAAATGTTTTAGCATGTATAAATATGTGTATATGTTCCATAAACTTGCATGTATGTATAATCATTTACGTGTGCATGTATGTAAACTTATATGAATTTTGTAGGTTATTAACTCATACATGTGAAATACCAAATTATAGGATTATGTGATTATTTACTTGAATGATAGATGATATTATATGTAATGAATTAAGATTAGAAACTTAATCAACATTTCTAAACAAACTAACAACCTTATATCATAACCAAAACCAAACTAATCCTAAATGCTTAAACACTAAACTAAAACATCCACATTAACACTAGTAATTAGTTCATTAGGACAATAACTAACCTAGATTAGTAACTAATTAACTAACTAACCTAAACTTAATCACTAAGAGTAATTAACAAATTAGACATGACACCTAGCAAGCCTTACACTCATCATCATCTAAGCCATGACACCTAGCACCCTAAATGCCACCTAATGAAGCCTAAAAACACCAACTCATCACACCTAGTTAGAACTAATGATGATTCCCCACACTCTCCATTCTTTCTCTCGGCCGAAATCAACACCACAACTGCCATCACCTTCTTCAAATTCTTTCTTTCTCTCGGTCTTCAAGCATAACCATAACAACCACCATCACCTTTCGGTTCCTCTTGCTCACAGCACAAACACAAACCAACACAACCACCACCACTCTCTTGACTCTCTCTCTCGGCTCCAACATCAACCAAGCTCACCATCATAAGCATCATATTATCAAAACAACATCAACCTTCTTCAACCATCAAGTTCAAGAACAACCACACCAAGTTGGATCAACAAGAGTCTAAGAACAATTCTCTAAATCTTTCTTGTATTTCTAATCAAGGTTAGATACTCAAATTTTATGATTAACAGCTTATAAAGTTATATATGTATTTAACATACATATAAATAAAACCCTTTATGTTATAAACCATCAAAGCTATTTACCAACTGTATAAATACTTAATTTTCAATCAAAAATCAGTAAGAAAAAATTTAAAAACAGAAAGTTGAGATTTTATAAAAACAAAAGATTAATTTAAGAACAAAAGGGTTTAAAAGTGTTGAAATAATTGTTATTTCATGATTTATTAGGTGAATTAGGTTAGATATTTAAATAACTATGATTGTAGGAATAAAATTTAGAAATTTGTTAAAAAATATTGGAAATAATAATCTGGAAATTATGGAAAAATTTTATAGAATATATTAATTTATATGAATAATTCAAGGAAATAGAAGAAAAATGTCAAACAGGAGATCTGAACACGATAAAAATCTAAAAAAATTGTATGATGACCCTAGCAGTATATTAGAATTATAGAATAAATTTTGTGAATTAATCCAATAATATAGTAAATTTACATATTTTAGAATGAATAATAATAAGGAGAAAATAAAAAATAATAACAAAACAATAGGTAAAATCATGAAAATTTTTCATAAAATTTTAAATATTGAGTAGAACATTCTATATGATTTTTAGAAGTTTTGGAGATATGTAGCTATTACTTCCATTTAATGTGAAACTTGTAAAAATTCTAGAAAATTATCTGTAAATGAATACTAGTTGAAATGTTTATATGATAATCTGAATTTTGGAACATTACTTCTTGTAAAATTTGGTAATTTTTGGACAATTGTAGCTACTATTTAGAAATTTCGATTTGATTAAAGATATAAATGCTGAAAATTTTAAAGAAATAAGATTTATTTCTAACAAATAATTATTTTATAGGAAATATTTGACTTGTTGCTGTACATAATGTGAGTAACATAGCCCTTTTTTATTTTATAAATTTTTGGGGGAGAAAGCATACTGTGTATGTTACTATTGATGCTAATGTGAATAAGAATTTTGATAAGTTACTATCATTGACTGCCATAAGTCACAACCATTAATTCGTATAAGGAACCGTCAGATAATATATGTAGCGCTACTTAGGAACATGTTTCTTGCACCGACTAAATAAGTGTCGTGATGTTATATTATTCGATTATGTGATTTATATGTGTGATAGTTATGAATCACTTAGCATGTAAGTAGGTTTGGTTGTGGTCTTATTTATGTTGCATCAGTAAGAAAATTTTGTTAAGATATTAAACCTATGTTCTCACCAACTTATTGTTGACTGTTTTAAGTATGCTTTTTCAGGTATTCAAAATGTTTTATAATCTCACGTATACACTCACATTGTACAATGAATGGTATGAATACGTAGGAATACTATGTGTGTGGATAACCATGAACTTGATGGATCTCAGCGTTCAAGTGGATGTATACGTCCATTATTAGTTGGGAAATGTTAAAGATAAACGTTGTAGGGTTACTAGCTTATATGTAAAAGTCTTATAGAGACAAATTTTGTATGTAATTGAAAAATGTAACCCAATATGTATGAATGTCTAATGAAAAGTTTATTTTTAATTATCTGTTGTGATTGTATATTTTTGTAATCAATGTGTTTTGAGCCAAAAGTCACACCAAAGCATTTCACGTTTACGCCGGGATGTGACAATTACAAAATTATCCCTTTTAATAATAGATGGTTTAACATTTCAAATTAGCAGAGTTAATTTTTTGGATAATAATGATAACTTTTTAAAATGTTGGTAGAAAAACGATAATTCACTCTAAAAAATAAAAAAAAAACTAGACTATTTTGGTAAATAATTCTCAATCTACACTATTTTAGTAAGTAATTTTTAAAACTACACTCTTATGAGAAAGCTCAGGCATATAGCAAGACTAGAACTCCTATTGCATGCATCGATACCAGACCAGACAAACTAACGCTAGCTCATTGCACTTAAAGAACTCGCTTATTAGTGGATATGTAATTTTAACAAGTAATCCTAAACACGTCTTACTCTTTTTTGATTATTCAATGTTAGGTATTGGCATATCTTGTCATTTTATAGCAAATAATAAAGGTGCTACCGTTTCTTAAAACAACATTTGTGAAATTATGTGAGTGTCTCTTTACTCCTATGGAACCACCCTAATATAAAAAGTATGTTTTGACTTTTTACTCAACCTACATATTTTGCCATCTCTGATGAAATTTCAACATTTTGTTTATGTCATTGCGTTTCAAAGAAGAAAACAAATGTTATCAAAGACTATTTTTCTTAAAACAATCACTATTTTTCTTCTTCATGTATATTAGACTATAGGGATTAGTTGTGGAGACAAGACATAATGTATATCAAAATATCAGTGAAATGTTAAAAAGTCAAATCACATCGAAATTTAACATTCCGCACATTGGAAAATAGTGGATCAAGTAAACACGATAGATAGACATTAATCTATTAAGAACCACACCAATTACGAAGATCATACACATTTGTTTATACTAAACAATAAACACATACTACTTATAAGTCATAACTTAGCTCAAATACTATTAAATAATCAAAAACCAAACTCAATCCTAGTCAAATAAACCTAATAATAATAAATATATTTTTAATTTAATCAAGATCAAATGCTTTAATTTAGCTATGGTTATGTTCAACCTTCTCCATACTATTTCATGCCCATGCTATGTGAAGAAGATGAACTCAAGAGTGAATTCATTCATATGAACTTTGGTATTTTTTAAAATTCCTATATATTCTAGAGATCGATCCACGTTAAAAGGCCACATTCAATACACAACAATGTTAATTAGTTAACCGTGTCAAGAACTGTATAAGCACTTTTACGTAGTGTTGGCTAGATATAGTACTGGGAAAGGAAGAGAGGCGGTTATACTTTATATTATAACCACCTTTATGTTACAACTTACAACTAATTGAAGCAATATATATAAGTTAGATCTTTACAATCTTTTATTTAAAATTGATTCTATACAAAGCTAACTTCTAACTTCAGTGTACTATTCTTGAAAATATATTTGCATCCCTAATGTACATGCACTTTTATCTATTTGGCTTACTTATACATAGCCTATAACTTGCAAACAACCTTGATTAGCTATTGATTATGTTTAAATGATCACTCAACGGTTAATAGCTTTTATCATTGACATATGTTCATGAGTAGGGTTTACTTGACTTGGAGGTAATTATATCTTTCCAACCTTTTCAAAGTGATTGGATCAATGGAACAGTGAAATAGCTTGTTTAGGATAGAAATCGTAACGAAATTGTACAATGCTAATGTTGATGAGATGCATAGTGTCTTCGGGGATGAACGAAATGACATTAAGTAGCAAACTTCATATTCGAAAAACATACAAAACCGTAGTATGTGATAAGATGCATGCCTAAAGATAATCTATCAGGATGCTTTAGGAACTAAAAGACGCTACTGTGAGTTAAAAAAGATAATAATGAACCTCTTATGAGTCAAAATTCATGTTTACGTGTATGTCTTATCTTATTATGCAAAGTTGACCACTTGTATCAATTCTAATTCAAACAGTATACTATAGCGTCAAAATGGGCTTTATCTCTACTAGATAATATAAAAAATATACTAGCTTAAAAGAAATGGTCGAAAAGACCCAAAAGGTATTTCACCATCATGAATCTTTTTAATAAATCATATTTAACATATTAAATATTTATTAAAAGTCAAATGTTTTGAACAAAAATAACATGAAACAACGACCACTTGAATAAAAACGTACATGTTCTGATTTGTTATCCAGCTTCTTCATTTTACCATCTCCAGTGAAAGTGTAAATATCTTTTTTTTATTATATATTTTTCTGTCTTCTAAAGAAGGAAACAAGTGTTATCAAAGATACAATCACGTAATTCAATGGGAAAACCATCAAGATGAAACACCATAAAAACCTATGTTTTATCACAATGTTTACAATAATTGAAACACCATAAAAAACCTAAAACAGATGGAAAATAGTATTACTTTAAATACTTAAACACGTAAACCCAACATTTTTGTACGACACGAATTTTGCATTTGAAAACGAATTGAAGTCAAATAAAATGGTAAATTAGCGAAATTGTTCGAAGATAAAATTAACATAAGAGGACACCATTCTGAAGGAGTTTAGATAAACTTCTAACTAATGGCACAGGAATCATGAAACATAGAGACAAAATAAATAACTAGTTTTATACCCATCTAAGATCGATCTAAGTTTGGTATACCCGTAAAACCAAGTTGAACCATTGTTTAAGATGTTTGTCAAACATTTCGAATTGTGTATAAATTTATGCTTGTAGGTCATATAATTTCAAATACGTCAAAAACAATTTTATTACTCTACTAAAAGTATGATAATCGCATTATCAATTTATTAATTATTGTTAATACTAATTACACCTATTTAAACATATTAACGATATTACTATCATATCTTTTATAATTACTATAACTAGCTAGTGGTATTCCCCACGCCCTGCAGCGGGAATTTCTAATCGTTATATACTCCTCATTGTGATATTGTTAGTTCATCCATTACAAATGAAAAGAAATCTTAAGTTTCGAGCACTTATGTTTGTCATTCTGTATCATGGATGACAAATAGCTTGTTAGGCTCAAAACTTTTTGTAATTATCATCATTGCGTGTTGGTAATTATATGGGTGACGTAAAAGGTGATTACTATGAGAAACCATAAAAGTTTTCACATTACCGTCGGTCTATCATGTCGAGAGAGAGCACGCGCGCATTTTTCATCAAAGTTTACAAACAAGATGGAACCAAATGAGGCACGTTTTAGGTAATGTTTTACAAATCATACGTGTTAATAGCAACAACAATGTTCATGCATGCAACAGTCCACTATATACGTGTTCCACTCACAGAATCACACGTGGCATAGCGGCCCAATCAGAATATCAAGAAAACATAACGGGTCATTCCAGTTTACCATCACACGTCAGTAGTTAAAATAAATTAGGGTTTTGTAAGACAAACAGAATGAGCAGACTCCTAGATGAGGGTTTCATTATTAGTCACACACAATACCATCTTTCAAACAATTCTCAGTTCAAATGATTGAAGTTCCGTCTTTCAAACAAATGTCGGCTCAAATGATTCAAGTTCCATCGTCACAACTAACAACATTCAAACATTAGTGTTCACACCTACCATCGTGTAACCGACTAATAAACTGAGCTCTCGAACAGCTGAGCATAATTTCATCATCAAGGAGAAAACATAACGGAATATGAACAACAACCACAATCAGAGTTCAAATGAAAACTAATTTCATCACTTTCATAATAGCATATGATCATAGTCCATAAATCAATAATAAAATAGAAAGCAACAAACACGAATCAATGCCAAAGGAACCACATCATCGTATCTAAAAAGCAAAACTTTTGAATTGTAAAGAAAGAGACAAGCGCAAGCCAGATCTTGAGCTACAGATTTCGAAGAAGGTCTATGCGACCTAATGCCAGCTTAGCATATTCACATCCCACCCTCTATATATTTGTGAGTGTTCTCTATATTATAGAAAATGATTTTAAGTTGTTATGAGTGGAGGATAGAGAATATGTTACTGTTCATCTCTATATTTTTATAAAATACTGTTCATCTCTATTAATTTTTTAATATTTTTTAAAAGGGATTGTGAATAAAAGAGAGAGAAAATGTAATTATAAATATATTAAACATATTATTTATTTGAAAAACAGAGATAAAAAATAATATTTTTTTCAAATAAATAATAATTTTAATGTAATTATAAAGATAAGATGAAGAGAGAGATATGAATGCCCTTAAACCAGCCATCAACTCATGAGAAGAAGAAGCAAACTTTTATCTTATATTTACGTGTAATTCAAGTAAAAAGAAGAAAATTGTTGGTGACACGTTGAATAAAGGTCTAATCAAAAAAAGAAACAGTTCATCAAAATTTACAAATCATATAAAGTTAAATAATTTGTAAAACAATACCTCGTACTTTCTTTCTATTTAAAAGATAAAATCAACGAACATGGATTTGATCTAATCATGTCGATGTCCAAGTCTTCACCCAATTTATATAACATGATTGTTAACGACCATCTAGGCACATGCGACATCTTTTCTAATAACATACAACATAGGAAGTAAACTCATAGTAATTTGGTTGCGTAGAGTCATGTGTGTGGGCCAAAACTCTAAGTTTCGCTTTAAAGAGTCAAATTCTTGTGGTTATTATTGTTACGTGACAACAGGAGGATATATGTGTTCTATACTTCTATGACACTTTGTGTTTATTATGATCAAACTCATAGTTATTTTACTGTGATTAATGTATTTTATAATCAACATCCAATCAGTGCGGATTCAAGATTAAACTCACAATTATATAATTTTATTGTTGTATAGAAATAATGAAAACCTATTAAGATATTTCGTATTATTGATTAATTTTTTTTTTTAAGTTTTTTATATAGGAAACCTAATTTAATCATAGCTCGTAATTTTCATATATATTCACAATAAATCAACAAATCTTAACTAATATTTTACTACTCTAATAAAATGATAAATTAGGGTGCCACGTGTCAACATCACATTCATTCTAATCAAACTTTTCCTGCTTCTCTCTTCTATTAAATAACTATATTAATTACTAATTACTAATAATATTATTTATTATTACATTATAATTAGTTTTTTAATAAATTAAGAAAAGATCTTTTTATTAATGTTATTTCTATGGAATAAAAAATTAAATTATTTTTATGTAATATTTTAAAATTAATTTTTCAAAAGTAATTTTTTGTAAAACAAAAATAACTAAAATAGGGAGTTATAGTAAGGACATTTTTAAAAACGAAAATTTTTTAAAACGCTATTTTGAAACAAAATGTGTAATTTAACTTTAAAAAAAATTTAAAAAGTTCATATTATTGTTTTATTACTTATAGTTATTAATTATACGTAATTTCAATGATAACATGTCTTAGTATATCGTTTTATAATTAATAAATTTTATTATATTTAATATTTTATTTGTTCAACCTGTGTAATGCAAGAGTTTACTAAAACTAGTAACAAATATTTTGCTAACATGTCCCTCAAGCTAGGAGTCAGGAATTGATGTCTAGCTTGAAACATAAGGAAAAATAAAGTTAAAATTCAAAAATTACGAATATCTTGTTGTCATACTTAGGAGTGAGCAATGGGTCGAAACCACACTAAACCGACCATGACCCAAAACTGTTATAGAGGTAATGTATATTAAACCAATAGCTGGACAAATAACATACTAATCAACAATACATGTCCAAAAATCCAAACCATTTAATTATACTCATCAAAATACCTTCAACCTACATAGTCTATATATAAAACTAAAAAATCTAACCAATCAAGCGTATTCATGAACCTAAAAATATGAACGAATCTAAAATGTTTTTGAAGCTTCAATATCTAAAAAACCTTCAACAAAAGTTTCAAACACATCCTTTTGAAACTTCAATCTACAAAATGTTTTATTAATTCACTCATTAGTCATCAGTGATCCAATATTCTCATACATAGCAAAACAAAAGTAACATTTAGAAACTCAAAGCGCATCATAAGTTATATAGTAGTTTAAGATCTTCAAGTTAAACTAACCTTTTGTAAGATCTTTAATTTCTCAGAATCATAGTTTTCTTTGATTTCTTTGCTTGATTTGTGAATCTAAAATTTAATACAAATAAAGATTGAACAAGTGGAGGGGATAACAAACTTCTACATGTGTCCAATATCTTTCCCCCAGGTCTAAAAGCATACTCCAATGATAATATTAAAACTGGTATAAATAAAGTATCTAAAGAATAAATATTTTTAACATGGATATAACTTATTTACTAAACATATAAAAAAATACTAGTACCTTTGACATCTTGGAAAGAGATGGATAACAAGCCAATATTACTTTCATCACATAAGAATATCAAAATGCTAGTAGTCTCTTCAATGTCATCCTTCAGATTCTTCTCCAGTTCGGTTTTATTACCAAAAGAGCATACTCCACCACCTTTATATTGTTGAAAATCATCAAGAAAGGAGTTTTCACCTTATGAATAATGTTTAAATTTGTTTTGTGTTTTAGAAACCACTTAAACACGTTCCATACAAACACTCATACTTTTTAACCAACAATCACATCTCATCTTTAACATTATAAACCATTGTATCAACCATCTTTCTAAACTTTGCATCTGTCATTTTTTTTTTGTCTTTACATATATCTGTTTCTTGCCTAGTCAATATACATGTTCTCTCACAAGATAAATTTATAATTTGAAGCTTTATTCGAGGATCCAAGATGGTAACAAATTCAATCATGTGTTTTCTCATCTTCATATCAAACTTATTCTCGTCATTACCATCATCTCCATAAAAGTGTATATTTGATCAATTTTTTTTACCAATCAATCAAGGTTATCACTAACATCTATAACCTTTGAAAGAAACTAAGATGCTATAGCATATGTTGATCCAAAAGTCTTTGCAGTTTGTCGTTTAAAAATTACTAGTAATTCAACCATCTTAGTTGCATACACCTAATCAGCTCGATCAAGAATTTCACTTAAATTATTTCGTGTAACTCTAATAACTTTGATCATATAACTCAAAATCATTTTCAAACACACGACTCTTTCTAACATTTCGCTCGTGCAATTTCATTTAGTGAAAATATCAAGAGATAATAAAAGCTTTGGAGCCTATATTTTTTCAGCAACACGAGCTTTAAAATTTTCGAACCTAGGGAGCGATTATCTAATGTATCTAATCGTGTTTCGAATACAGTTGATTGTTATGACGCATGCTTGTAAGATTTTCTTTCTTTACTTTGATATTTCGTTTTGGGTTCTTCATCTTCATTCTTCAACTTTGTTGCAAAATTCAGGATCAGTGTTTGTGACTGACACTTGTATTTTGCAATTTTTCTCGTAATAAACAACTTGTGCAGAATAATGCACCAACGACAACAATAATGAGTCTAGCATATCACGGCTAGAGCACACTAGACTAGAGCATACACATTTCTAGAGATCCGGTCCAACTGGTTCAAACCCACACCGATTAACATTATTGGCTTCTCAGCCCATCCCCCACTAAATCCACACAATAATGGAGTAATCAAAATCACATTTCCAAGATAAAGTATATAATTCAAGATAATATTTTTCAAACATGAATTCAGATTACATTTTTTAATCGAAAATAGCCAAAATTACACTTAATTAGTTTATGATTTAATTCGAAAGGGAACCCGTGTTAAACCAATCTAGTTCTTGGTTGCATTATTTCGATTTTGTTAGGTACAAACGTGATTGAACAACGACACAACACATCTATCATACGATTACGTACATTATGTTTGCTTTCATATATTTATTTGTCAATTATTAAACTACAACTTGACTTCATATGTTTTTAAAATTTTAAAACAGGAAAAGACAATTTTCTTGGTACATATTCATTCTGTCTTCTAAAATAACAAAACAAAATCCAATACAAAAGAATGTTGCATGAAGGAGGAACAAGGAAGAAGGACTACACGTATACTATTCTAGATGTTACATTATCTTATATTTTATGTAGTGAAAATAAAGTATTCTGGTCTTGTAAAAACTAGACTATAAAACAAAAATGATAGATTACGTTGTGCTTTTTTATTTCATAATTAAAAGAAAAAGATTTATCATTCAAACACTTATATGCTCATAAAATTATGCATATGATATTGTTTAATTTGAATCAATATTATATACCTCTCAGTTATCAATAGACTCGATCAGAGACCAACGAGTATTTGATAACGAGGGACAAATTACCCAATTATCAGACACATGTACAAATCAGTGGAAATGCGAAAGAAGCTTGTTAAAACAACAATGAATTTTAACTTAAATTTCTAAAGTCGCTAATACTTGTATGAGTCGTGACAGCTACAAGTCGCGGCCTGTCACTAATACTTGTGGTATATTAGTGGCCGCACCTTTACTTTTTCAAAAGTCGTAACGATCTTATTAGTTTTCTTCAATGAGTTTGATGTTTTATATCATATTCTTTGTCATAACGTATGCGTACGCTTTGTATGTGTATTATATATATATATATCAAACCACGTGTTTATCAAATGTTTGCTAGACCGTATCTAGTTTTACACTTTAGTCTTGCAAGATACGCGATGGTTGGAAAAAGCGGGAAGGCAGATCTCAACTCTAAATACAAAATCATATGATGGACCACTCTTTGCTCGTAACTTAGATGTGAACAAACAATTCGGCTAGCATTATGATTACTATAGAAACTATTATGAACGCAACATTATTCGACCCCACGAGACTATTGCTTCATTTCAAGATAATTGAAACGTAGTAAATTTGAGTTCAACAACGACCCATTTTAGAAAGATCATCTCACGTGAAGATATAAACAAACCGTTAAAGGTTTCTAATTGAGGCAAATATTGCATTTTAGTACTTAAACACCAAGGTTAATTACCTTAATGCTTCCTGAGGAAGTAAAATCACTGATTAATGACAGTTGCTTCACCAATTTGCCAACTAATTAAGGCGCAATCATATTTTGCCATTTGTGAAAGTGGGACATACGTATACAGATAATCATGTATTCATATATATAGATACAAAATTAAAATGTTATCAGTTACATTATTATTGTCAAAATATATTATTTAAAAAGGAGAATAATCAAATGCGAATTGAAATTTCGATGCAAAGTGTAGGAAGTTCTTTTGAATCGTTGATCATGTAAAATTAATGTTTAAGATTAAGTGGTCATAAAATCTTAAAGTTATGTAAAGTAGGGCTTGAGGGGCGAAAAAAAAAAGGCCCACCGTTTTTCACTTTTTTGAGGTTAATCAAGTTCCGTCAATGTTTTTAAATCAAACAACTTTTATTTGACTTATTATGTTTATAAAATAGTTATACCGTAAAATAGAGAATTTAATTATCTTTAATTTAATTATAATATTGTTATAATTTTAATATACGCATTACATAACTATGCGTGATTTCTGAACAATTATAATGATATATAATTATATATATAATGGTACGTAATTATGTATACTCATTATGTAATTTTTCCGCTACGTAATTACGTATAGACGGTTATTCCCCCTTGTAATGTACACGCATGTTGAATTCTGATGACTTCACACACTTCACACCATTTTTCCCTTTGCATGCTAAACCGTCCCAGTTTAAATATAGCTTAATTGCATACAGAAAGTAATAATCTTTTCTTGAATTTAATATGGAATTGAATATTTTCAGCAATACCAACCTACGCAAAATTGGAAAAACTGAAAGTTAGAACAGAAAAAAGAAAACAATTATTTTTTACCTTAAATAAGAGCTCTTTAATTAAGAGTTTATACTTTTAGGATTGGGAAAATACTTAACTAGCTTAAATAAACGTTTGAGTAAACTTTATTATTTTTTGATGTAGTTAACGCTTATTAATTGAATAGTAACAGCTTTATTATTATAACTTAAAGTTATTATTATTTATCAATTTTATTTTGCCATTAAAAAAAAAGAGAAGGGAGATGTGAGTCAGCATGGAAAAAGGAATGCAACAATATGCATATCTTGCATTCTTGAGGTGATTTGCCTATTTAAACACCATATCATATTCATTATGTACACATGCATGTACACACATCTACATCTAAACATGAAAGGGTTTAGTTTTAAAATTGTGACATTTGTTATTCTAATTGCAACCCTTGTATTGTTATCAACTTCTGCAACCTGCAATGCTGCAACAACAGGCAAACATAGGAGGCATGGTAGAGGTCAACAGCGCGTTCATGTCGATTTTGATAAATCAAAACAAAGGGCTGGTGTGAAAGTTAACGTGCTTGATTATGGAGCTAAAGGGGATGGTGAATCCGACGATACCAAGGTATGATCATACAGAATATTATTGTTATAGCGCGTCGAATCATTTGTGATTTATAAATAAAAACAGTTATTTTGATGGTAAATATATTCTTTCTTATTAACCAAGAGTAAGTACTTGAACATGTAACATGAGTACATGACTAACATACTTTGGACATCCAATGTTGTATACACAGGCGTTTCAAGCCGCTTGGGCGGATGCTTGTAAAGCCAAGGCGTCAATGATGATAGTGCCATCGGGTTACAAGTTCCTCGTGGGACCCACTTCGTTCTCGGGTTCAAGCTGTCAAAAACACATTGCTTTACAGGTATTAACTATGTTCTAAAAAATATATTCAGATTTTAACGAAATAAATGATTAACTAGCATAATCGCGATAAACTAATAACGAACTGGTTGTTATAAAATACTGTAAGAATATAATAAAAGTTATGAATTAAGTGATTAAGCACAAATGATGATGACTATAATATATGAATCTTGTTTTGCAGCTTGATGGTACCATTTTGGCTCCAACAGATTCTGAAGCATGGGATGCAGGTCTAGACCGATGGCTTGAGTTTACGGACCTTGTACGATTCAATGTCAAGGGAAAAGGCACCCTTGATGGAAGAGGCGCGGTTTGGTGGACTAACTCTATAAACAGTAAAGTAAAACACACGAATCCTGAACGGTGGCTGGATGGGCGGGTCGTATGGGTTGGTCAAAACAGGTTTTGATTTGAAGATGGGTCCGCTTTAGGGTGGGGTGCAGACCGGGGTTTGGGTTCACTGGCAAACACATTTTTGTCCATTTTTTAAAAGAGTATAAGTAACACGTTAGTTATGATCATAAAATAATATTACTAAAGTACTAACTAAAATCTCAAATGAAAACGATATGGTTGGTTGTATGCATTAAAAAGACTTTATGCAATCTGTTTGACCCGTTTGTGTTTTATTATTTCTCTTGTTTGAGATGAATAAACAACGTTAATCGACTTAATTGACAGGTAAGTAGCTCAAAGGATGGAAAACTGCAGAGAACGAGGCCAACGGTAAGGACCAAGTAAGGGTGTAAACGAGCGTAGCCAAGACCGAGCTAGCTCGCCTAAGCTCAAGCTCGGCTTGACCTGAGCTTTTAACGAGCCGATCTCGAGCAGCTCATGAGCGGCTCTGCTCGTTTAGACCCTTGGGACAAGTGAAGTCGGGACTCATAAGTGAATTTGTTAACCATGGTTGGAGTTTGATATAATAAGTATATGACAAAATAATCATTTTTTTTTCACAGGCATTGGTATTTTTTGGGGGATCTAAAGTGACAGTCAGTGGCATAACAATCAAAAACAGTCCCTTATTCCACCTTACATTTGAAAACTGTGATGGAGTTTTAGTGCATGATATCAGCATCTCATCTCCTGGTGACAGTCCCAATACAGATGGAATTCATTTAACCACCACCAAGAATGCTATAATCCATCATGCAAACCTTGCTTGTGGTATAAGCAACTCTCTATTCCTTAAAACTAGCAGGACTAGTTACTCGACCCGTTTAAACGGGTCGATTTGGGCTTTATTCATTTCATACGGGTCAAACAGGTCAAAAGATGTTAAACTGGTTGGACCCGTATTATAATATTACTGTTTTTTTATTAGAACTTGTTTTGACCCGTTATCTGACTTTGACTTTCCTCTGCTTCTCATTTTTCCAGCTTTCCTAAAAGCCAAATGTGTTTAAGAACTACTAACTTACTAGTATGATTTGTGACGTGTGAATACGCGTGATGTGCAGGAGATGATTGTGTATCTATACAAAGGGGATGTTCGAATGTACTTATACATGATGTTAATTGTGGACCCGGGCACGGGATAAGCATCGGAAGCTTAGGGATAGATGGCACAACAGCATGCGTCTCCAATATCACCGTTAGAAACGTCAAACTTCATGATACAATGACCGGTGTTAGGATCAAGACATGGCAGGTAAACTATAACAGAAAGTGAAAACAGAAATAATAAAGTGAATACTTTTTGCATAAAATGTGATATGATATTTAGTTTTAAAACATTACATCAAGCTCTCTTTTCATATGATATAATATGGTATATCTATAAATAGTAGTAGGTCTAGCCGAATATTGAAAATTGAAAATACTACATAATTATGAAATTCACTTCCTAAAAATTTCTCAAATCAAAGATTAAATCTTTTTTACATAAAAAAGAAAACAAATTAAAACTTGTAAAATTAGAGAATTTTTTGAGTTCAGTTCCAGAGGATTAAATTTGGGTCTAACAATTGGGACAAATTGAATTTGCCACAATGACACATAATTCATTACTTACGAGCCCTTTAACTTCAGTCGGAGTCCAAGTTATGCATTTTTTTAAGCTGAGTCTTTTTCTGACACGTTTTGTTCATATTATAAGTCACTCTGGATCAGCTCCTTGTTAGAATAGCAATTACGAGACAATATATAACAATGAACTATTTTGAACACCTCACGTTGATTTTTCAGGAAAATCTCTAACTGTTACTCATGCAGGGTGCAAAAGGATTGGTACGAGGAGTATCGTTCTCAAACATTCAAGTTTCTAAAGTTGAAGTCCCCATCATGATCGATCAATACTATTGCGATCACAGCACGTGTGAAAACCAAACATCTGCTGTCAGTATTGCAAATATTGCCTATGAGAACATAAAGGGAACTTATACTATACAACCCTTGCATTTATCATGCAGCGATAGCAAGCCTTGCATGAACTTAAAGTTATCTAACATTGACCTCAAACCGAAGCCGAATGGTCACCAAATGTCACAACCATTTTGCTGGCAGGCTTATGGAAGGTTAAATGGTCCCATTATTCCTGAAGTTGATTGTTTGCAGGAAGAACAATCATCAGACGATTGGGGTCCTCATGATGCTAAATGTGCAGCATAGCCTAGATATATAATTTGGTGAATTTGTGTGACAGTTGACCCGACCCGACCCGTTTCATTACATATAGGCATATAGCTAGCTTGGTGGTGTGTGTTTGTATATATTAAAGAATCAAGGATGAATTGTATCATGTGGTCTAGAGTTAGCATACAATTTACTCAAATAAGTTGAAAGAAATAGTTCAATTGTGTGTACAATGAAACAATAGACATTGGCTTGCATCGAAATTTATAATCAAAATATTTTATGATTTTGTGTAGCCCGATTTTTTGAGTATGGAGTTAAGCTACGAAATCAAGAAGGACCCGTTAGAAGGGTCCAAAGGTTGTAGGTTCGAGCACGGGACTCCAACAGTTAAGTATTGTGTAATAATCATAGTGGTTTATACGTTGTTTAATAGCCTCTTAATGATTTCAATAATAGTACTAGCGTTACATATATGATTATTATAGGGAATATGTGGTAGTGATATTAAAATGAATGTCATGTAAACTTAGACCATCTAGATTGTATCTTTATCGACGCGAATGGTATGTAAAAAATATTTAACTTAAAGCACTACTTAAATATGATCTTTTTATACACAAACTTACAATGTCTAATGATAAAAAAAAAGTATGCATGTCAACATTTGTGCACATTTAGAATATAAGCTGAATTAAACTTTAAACTGTTTAATTGTTAACAAGGCGTTATTTCAGTTTTTTTCAAAGTATGTGTATTTAAAAAAGAAAATTAAAGAGTTAAATATATCAATATCAGATTTGGATATTATTCTTACAAAATAAAACTATTTTACAAATTACAAATATGGTGTTAGTTTAAATAGTAATTTAAATTTCATATATAAAATGTAAAATGAAAACCTTCACAAAAAATGTGTGATAACCTTGTAGTCCAGTGGCACTTACAAAAATAATGTTTATTTAAAATTTAAATAATTACTAAATACAATATTAAATAATATCAAATAAACAAGTGTTGTTACAAAGGATATTAATAAGGTAGAGTTGTACTAAAAAACTATTTAATCTAAAATTATTAAGAAACATTATAGGCTTAATATGTGTTTTATTATTATTTTTAAAAAGGAGAACATTTTAGTTATTGTGTCAAATACGTAAGGTTATTGTGTCTGATATATCATGTCATTATGTCAAATATTTATCATCATTTGTTATATGTAACCTATTATTATATTTTTACGATTTAGATCGTTTTGTGTTATTTTTGTCATTGAGTTTACAATAATACACAATGATATTATTTCACCAATGCGTTTTTTAAAATTTATGATTTTAGGAAAACAAAATAGTGTTCATAAAAACATAATGACGAGCTAAAAACACAATGAATTGCAGAAAAAGACACAACGACGAACATAAGTTATATGAGCTAAAAAATGTATTTTATTTTTTGATTTGGTATATAACGATATATATTGTACCGTTTTTGGGTAATTTTATGGAAAAATAATATTGTATATAAATGTTTAAAAAAGTGGAACAACTTGAAGAAAAATCAACAAAGAAGACTTTGGTTAATATTACACTTCTAACTAACTCTTTTTCAACAATTTAATCTCAAATTAATATCAACACCCCAAAATTCTATCCACCCTCTAGTTATGAATCAACACCTCATAATTCTACACGGATCGTATAGCCCTGTATGCGACGAATACGGGGGTCGTATAACCCATCAGATAGGCCCTTAAATTTTCCCTCATAATCAGTTTCGTTGTTTGTTATATGCGTCGTATAGACCTATGTGTCATATAGTGGCCGTATAGGGCTATATGGGGCGTATAGCTCTCTGATAGTCCCCTTAAATTTTTCTCGTTTTCAGTGTTTTCAACCCCGTTATAGGGCTATACGAGATGTATATGGAGTGTCGATTTAGAATAATAGATGTCTTTATATTAGAACCCATTATAAATCAACACCCTCCTATACGCCTCGTATAACCCTATACACGGCGTATAGGGTCGACGACACTGATAACAAGGAAAGTTTGGGGGGTTGTTAGAAGGCTATACGCCCCATATAAGCTTATACGGTTTGTATAAACAATTCAACGCTAAATACGATAGAAAATTTAAGGGGCTATCAGATGGATTATACAGCTATATGACACGTATATGACTATATGAACTGTTTGAGGTGTTGATTTATAATTGAATGTGTATAAATATCGGATTCCTTTATATAAAAATGACTTAATGTTAGGAACCTTTTATATTAGAATCCCTTTACCCATACCAAATAATAAGAGTTAATTACATATATGGTCCATGTGGTAATGTTGTTTTTCAAGTTTGGTCCTCAGGTATTGTTTTATTACAAAATAGTCCACTAAGTATTCTAAGTTGTAACGAAATTGGAACCAACTTGGATGGACGTTAATTTTTTCCGTTAAGTATGTGTAAAATGATTTGTTTATCCTCGTATTCTTTCCTTTTCTTTTTCTTAACCTAAATTGCACAATCACCAACACCACTGTCACGCACCACCTCTCCACCGCCTATGGATATGGTTGACAAAAGGGATGGATCTCGAACACCACAATTAAGCCCCCCTATGGTTGTGTTGTCAACACCCACCATCACCGACATCATCACCCACCACCGCCTCCAACACCATCAACCACCATTGCCTTAACCTTTACTTGTAAATTTCCCAAACTCATTTCCTTGTCTGCAAACATGAGTTCTAGAGACCTCCGGTAACCCATGTGCGTTCCAACTAGCTTAGGTAGTTCAACAACTTAATCGGAGATGTTCGATGATGTTGGTGCACCCGAAGAGGGAAGGGATTCAACGAGAGGGTGAACGGAGATGATGGTGGGATGTAGGAAGAGAATAGATGTTTAACATAACGGTAATTTGGTTATTTTTTAAAAATTTAATAGAAAAGTTAACATCCATTCAACTAGAGAATAAATTTGTTATAACTTGACATAATTAATAGACTATCTTGTAATAAACCATGCTTAAAGACTTAAAACTTGAAAAACAATAAAAAACTAGAGTTAATTTCAATTTTACTCTTTAAATTTTGACAAAAATAACTATTTTCTGCAAAAAATTAAAAAAACCAATTTACATCCAAAAGTTTCATAAGTTGTTTCAGTTTCGATGCATAAGTTTTATATAGTTAGATTTAAGTTGAAAAAATGATGAAATTATTGTATTGAAATTGAAACAAATTATAATTTTTCGGAGGTTAATTGATATTTTCTAATATTTTAAAGGTACATAATTATTTTTGTTAAAATTTAGGTAACAAAACCGAAACTGTCTCAAAAAACTACTTACCTAATTAACTCTAATTAGTACTGATTGTGTTTCGTTGATTAAAATTACCAGACACCATCCATGTTCGTATGTGATATATTTCACTTTGATCCAGTCTGGAGTCTTCTTCCTCAATGAATCTGTACTACAAGCAAAGGCACGAAATCCATTGTAGCTCGCATATTGATTCAACAAAACAACATCGAGTATCTCAAATCGGAAAAACCCTAATTGCGATTTGATGAGATTACTTTGATTTGATGAAACCTTTGAAGAAAGCAATGACTGGGAACGAGTTTCGATTCTTCTTGTCTTGCGACATCAATCTTCCAGTTACTTTCAGAATCGAAAAGTTAGAAGGGAATTTACCTTCGACTAGTTCATCTGATCCAGGTGAATTCCTTTGAAATTCGAGTATTTTGTTTGTTTTGATGAAACCCTAATTTGGTATTTGGTACGTGTTAGTGTTCGTTCGAATTCAAGTCACGTAATTTAGGGCGTACGTGTTTTCTCAATGCTTTATGCTAGTAAATTTTGCATTATTGACTATGATATGATTGATAGAATCCAGATGCTGTAGAAGTATATATGGTGCCTGTGAAGTATGAATAATTGGGCAATTGTTTAGCTATAATGAGTGTTACCTGCAAATTTACCACAATTTCTATGTGTATTCTTTCTCTAATAATTTCATACCATATTTCATCCCCCCCAACTCACACACACAAATACAGCCACACTCAACAGAGAAAACTACGGTAAATTTGATGAGGGATTAGTAGCAACGGCTCGTAACTTAGTTTGATCACACATCTCCTTAATTCTTTTGGTGATGGATGGTTTTGTGGTGTATCAAATGCATTATTTTAGTTGTCTAATGTCTTAAACATGGAAATGATGTGTAAATAAGCATCATCATGCTTCCATTCTGTTATTTATCAGTACAAGGAATGAAGGAAATAAATTCTGAGTAATTCCATAACTTATTTGACACCCAAATCTACCCTTTTACCATGCAGGCATATTTAATAACCGAATATTATTTATGTCATCCGTCTTTTTTTAATATGCAGCGGATATAGGTAGTGGTGTCGAGGACAAAAAACCTGAGCTTTATGTTGAGTGTGCATTGTACATTGATGGTGCTCCATTTGGGCTTCCCATGAGAACTAGGTTGCGTTTAGTATACTAGTATGCCTTACAGAGTATTTCTCATAATTTTTTGTATTTTTAAATTTTTTTATTAATTTATAATGAAACTTCGTTCAGGCTAGAATCTTCTGGTCCGCCTTTCTGTTGGGGTGAACTTATTACATTGAGCACCAAATATCGAGACTTGACTACCAACTCTCAACTTGCATTAACTGTAAGTTAATAATTTTACTGTACCGGTTTAGTTTATTGGACCTCATGGTGTGAAGAGTTTCCTCTTTAATCTCTTACATATGACTTTCATGTCATTAGACTGATTGCCATGCTATTCATTGCAATAACCACCTTTTGTAATTTAGTCAAACCAGTATTTTGTGGATCATTCAAATCTATTTAATGTAGGTTTGGGATGTTTCATGTGGGAAAGATGAGGGTTTGGTTGGTGGGGCCACTATCCATCTTTTCAACGCGAAAAAACAACTCAAGACAGGGAAGCACAAACTTAGGCTTTGGAAAGGAAAAGAGGCAGATGGATCGATTCACTCTACTACCCCTGGAAAGGTTTTGTGAGCACTTTATATTTTCAAATTTTTACCGTTGAAGTTCTCACTAATTACATGTTATATGTGTATAGGTTCCTAAAGAGGAACATGGAGAATTGGAGCGTTTGGAGAAGCTTGTGAATAAGTATGAAAGAGGTCTAATCCAGCGAGTTGATTGGTTGGACCGCCTTGCTTTTAAAGCTATGGAAAAAATCAAGGATCTTGAAAGCAGTAAAAACGGGAGCTCACATTTGTACGTGCTTGTTGATTTCTGTAGTTTTGAACATCGTGTTGTTCTGCAGGTGTGTCTTTTATCAATTCTTGTGTACTACTTTGTTTTCTTTCTGAATTCTATTTATGTATTGAAATGTTATGTAGAGGTGGCAAAATGTTTGGTTGAGTAACTAGTCAAAATGGGTGCGGGCCAAAACATGTAATTATAATGTGGGGTCAGTTGGTTAGGGTTGGGTTACCACTTTTTTGTCCATATTTTTGTATTTTGTAAACAATTGTTTCATAATATATGATTATAAAAACTATGTAATCAAAATAAAAGAATATAAGATGATTTTGTTTAAATGAAATGTATAATGTAAGTTTTGAAAATACTTAGGCAACTTTGGCAGTTTGACCCATTTAACCTGTTTCATTTTCAGCTCGTTTTCTACATTTCAGATGTTATCGATAAATACAACCCGAATTAACCCATTTCCATATAATGATATAAACGAGTTGCAATTGCGACATAGCCCATGTAAAACCTTGAATGGGAAGCTTTATGTCTTTGATATCATGAATTTTATAATTTTACACACAAACTTTGTTGATCATTTCTGGCTCCTGTGTTCTGACATTTTAGGAATCCGGGCCAAATTTACTAATACCAGCATCTATAACTTCAACCAATGAACTGGTTACTGTATGGGACCCAGAAGTGGGGAAAATCAACCCTTCTGAACACAAGCAGTTAAAGCTTGCAAGGAGTTTGAATCGTGGTATCATTGATAGGGATCTTAAGCCCAGCTCTACTGAAAGAAAGTAAGTTATGTTCAAAAATTAATCATTTATATTTCTCAAATTAAGCATAAATTCCTCCATTCCCAATCTTGTATCACTGATTGCACACTTAGCAGTCGACTCATTGTGTTAGAAACACAAGTTTAAGATTTTTTATTAAACTTTTCAGTAGTTATAGTTTGTTGTTTCAATTACTATTTTTCCTGAGACGTGTTTCTCAAAGTCCATATGATTCGTTACTTTTGCTAATTAAGCTACTTAAACACATTCTTTTATGTTCAAATTTGATTTGTCAAAAAAATGAATCATTGTTAAGAATGTACCAATAGTTATTTGGTGTACTTTCGGCCTCAATATGTAATTAAAATTAAAAGGAGTTATGTCTTTGTTAAGCCTCTCTCTTTTTTTTTTAATTCATCATTATCCTTGTATCCTACTTATTAGGTCAATACAAAGGATACTAAAGTACCCACCAACTCGAACGTTGAGTGGAGATGAGAGACAGTTGCTGTGGAAATTCCGTTTCTCCTTAATGTCAGAGAAAAGAGCTCTAACAAAGTTTCTTCGGTGTGTTGAGTGGAGTGATGTTCAGGTACATATGCACCCCCTCCCCCCTCAAAAAAAAAAGGAAAAAAAAAAGATAACCCAAAATTAAACAATTCATCAACCAAGTAACAAACATAGTGATTCATATATGAATTTTTCCATATTTCAGGAAGCAAAGCAGGCAATTGAACTGATGGGCAGGTGGGAAATGATTGATGTATGTGATGCATTAGAGCTTCTGTCACCTGTTTTTGAGAGTGAAGAGGTATGTGTTGAATACCCATACAAACATTACATGTTGAAATGAATCTGTAATTTATAAGTAAGAACTTCCCTGAAATTTATATGTATACTACCAACTATTTTGTTTAATTATGAAATCATAGCCTGCTTTGTTAAAGTTCAATTTTGATGAGTTGTACTCTAATTTTGACCTATATCAACAGGTTCGTGCTCATGCTGTACGTGTCCTTGAAAGGGCTGATGATGAAGAGCTCCAATGTTATTTACTTCAACTGGTTCAAGCTATGCGGTTTGAACGCTCAGATAAATCCCGTCTTTCACAATTTCTCGTGCAGCGTTGTATGTCAGCTCTGACATTTATAAAACTGAATCTTAACTGTCGTTTCCTACTTCTATCTGGAATCTGATATATTCTTTGAATCTTGCAGCATTATCGAACATCGAGTTTGCTAGTTTCCTTAGGTGGTATGTTGCTGTTGAACTTCATGATCCTGCATATGCAAAACGCTTTTATTCTACCTACGAGATGCTGGAAGAAAATATGATAAAGGTAAGGGTTCTGTATGGTAACTACTGTAGGCCAATTTGTAATCAACGCTATAATTTCTTATGCCATTGATTGATGGGCAAATTTCATAAAAAAGTAACCAAATTTGGTCTGATATCTATTTCTGGTAGAAATCTTCTTGTTGCCCAGAAAGGAACCCTTAAACCTTTCAAAAAAGTTGACAAGAACTTTCATTTTTTATAAGATCCATTAAAACTTATAAAACCATGTTATTTTTAACTGACAGAACTCTCAAGACATCGCTTACCTGCTATCAAGGTTGAATATTACCTCAAGTTGAAAATTTGAAAGATTGAGGGTTTATAATGGTGAAAACTAGTTGGTTACCTCAAATAGAAAATGGGCCGAAGTAGGTTTTTTATGCAATTAGCCCTTAACTAATGAGAGAGCTGCAGCAGAAGTTTACACTTTTTATCTGAATTTTGTCAACAACTTTTATTGTCACTAAACAGAAACCAGTTTACATTTAGTTACCAATCTTAGCAACAAAGTTGTATTTTATTACCAAGTTTAGCAATGAATGCCGGCAGCAGGTCATTCTTTTGCTGATTTCTCAAAAACTGCTGATGTGACATTTTAGTTGTCATTTTAGTGGATATATATACCACGTGGGCATGTGATTTGACATTAATGATTTTGAAATACAATCTTTTTAAAAAGCTAGTTTTCAAACTTGTAAGTAAAAATTAAATTTTGAAATTTCATTCAGTCGAGTATATTTTTGCGTACCTGGTATCTGATGTGGCAGCTGACAAGGCATCACTCAATGTCACATCAGCTGTTTACAGGTAGAATCAGTCGAAGCTAGAAAACCATCATCACTTTAGTTTTGATTTTACAGTTGGGAATGGGGCCTTTTGATGGTGGAGATGGCTTTAAGCTATGGCAAAGTCTGGTTCGCCAGACAGAATTGACAGCTCAGTTATGTTCTATAATGAGAGATGTAAGAAATGTAAGAGGTGGAACTCAAAAGAAAATTGAAAAGCTTCGGCATCTCCTTTCGGGACTTCTTAGTGAACTTACATACTTTGAGGAGGTAATATGTTTTTAGAAGGATTTAACGACTGTGCTCCTAAATTTGTAGCTTATTTTAATGTGACACACTGACACTAAACATCTTGATCT
The DNA here is from genome assembly GCA_025506505.1 of Flaveria sonorensis. Taxonomy (NCBI): domain Eukaryota; kingdom Viridiplantae; phylum Streptophyta; class Magnoliopsida; order Asterales; family Asteraceae; genus Flaveria; species Flaveria sonorensis. The sequence goes on along the minus strand of CM046428.1, from coordinate 6,399,463 downwards.
GTGACACTTTTAGCCTATACGATCACCTTTGGCACCCAATGTTCTTATCACCGGGATCATTCCATCAGATTCATCAATATTTAAAAGTGCATTGCATCCTTTACGCCTTGCGTTTAGAACATCTAGTGGTGGATGTTTAAAGATCATTTTCAAGAAAGGGGATGATCTTCGACAAGATCAGTTGGTATAGAATTTGATCTCTCTCTCCCTCTCTCTCTCTCTCTCTCTCTCTCTCTCTCTCTCTTTTTCAGTTTCTTCTTTCTGGGCCTTAGTAGAAAGACTGATGATGTGTGTTTGGTCATTTGTGTAGGTTGTTCAAATGGTATCACTCATGGATCGTTTGCTTAAATTGGAAAATCTTGATTTACATCTAACACCATACAGGGTGTTAGCCACTGGACATGATGAGGGCATGATGGAATTTATACCATCCAAGTCTCTAGCTCAGGTGTGGCTATTTTGGTCAATTGACACCTTGATTGAATATTGTTTTTTTCCCCTTGTGTATATCGTTCAATTATACTAAACTGCTTATAATGACCATTGTTTTTTAACTGTATCATGAAATGACGCTAATAGTTCATCTCTTTTAAAACTTTGTTGTTATGCCTCATTTTCAGTCCGGCGTAAAAGTTCGTTGGATTTTGTTCATTTACTTGTGACACATCTATGATATTTTTGATTTTTTTGGTTGTTTACAGATTCTTTCAGAGCACCGAAGTATTACAAGCTACTTGCAGAAATTTCATCCAGATGAAGAGGGACCGTTTGGGATTACAGCCACTTGTCTTGAAACATTCATTAAAAGTTGTGCAGGCTACTCAGTGATCACATACATACTCGGCATTGGAGACAGGTGACTCTTTTATATATAGTTCAAGAAGAAGCAAGATGTGTGGGTTGATTAACACGTCAAACTGGGTTCGGATTGAAACTTTTTATTTTTCAACATGGGTCCAAACAGGTTGGGTTGACCCACAAACACTTTTTTACATCTATTATTTCTAACATATAGTTAATTAACGTGTTAGTATGATTATTGCAATATCAATATCATGAAAATAGTGGGTATCATTGACTACTTAAAGAGCCAATTGCAAATACCTTAATACGATTTCCGGTTAATGATTCATACTTTAAAACCAACACTTCAATTTCTACTTATCATTTTGCATGTGCAGGCACCTGGATAATCTTCTACTTAGGGATGATGGCCGCCTTTTCCATGTTGATTTTGGTTTTATACTGGGTCGTGATCCAAAGCCCTTCCCTCCACCTATGAAGCTTTGCAAAGAAATGGTTGAGGCTATGGGTGGTGCAGAAAGGTATATTGATATTAATCTTGTCATTATAGTTTTTGGGCAAACTGCAAGGAAATGCATTGCCACATATTATTCATTCTTCACTGATATATGCAACATACATTCTCTTTGGGTATTGTGCACAGAATACCAACATGTTCCAACTTTTGTCTCCATTCGAAGAAAGAACTTTTTTGCAACTCAAATGTACAAAAAGTTAAAAAATTGGAAAGTACATTGTTTTTTTTCTTTTTTATGAAAAAAAACCCTTCTTGAAAACCATTTAATTACCTTTTCAAAACTTGTTAATGCAACATACCTGCCATATTTTTACTTCTTGATGCAACCTACCATTTTTGTACCAGTTAATGCAACAACTTCATAATTTGGAACCTTCAAGGGGTCGCGGAGTGGTAAACGCCAAATTCTCTCCAGCGGAGGTCTTAGTTGAAATCTAGGTTTTCTGCCTTCGACCCCTTGAAAGCCACCCGTCCAGTCCAATACGCTTTTTACCTAGTGAGCACTGAGCAGAGTATTTGGTGGGGGAAGTTTTCTCATGAAGGATTCATGGTTATAAAAAGTTGCATAATTTGGTAAGAAACTGCAAGCATGTTGCATTAAGTGGTTAAAGAGAAGTATGTAGCATATACTAGCAAAAAGGAATAGAACATTGCATTTTTTCACTTCCTTTTAGCCCTGCAAAAGTAACATCTTTTCTTCTTCTGCAGCCAATATTACACAAGGTTCAAATCCTATTGTTGTGAGGCGTACAATATCCTTCGTAAATCAAGTAACTTAATTTTAAACCTCTTTCATCTAATGGCCGGCTCCAACATTCCCGACATAGCTTCTGATCCTGAAAAAGGCATTTTAAAGGTGCACTTTCTCCCATCTTTTCTATAATTAAGTCTCATAATTATAATTATATCATAAATGGGACCCACAATTACATGAACATACTTTTGGTTATAACTTGGATCTTTGTTGATTCTTGTAGCTTCAAGAGAAACTTCGTCTGGACTTGGATGATGAAGAGTGCATACATTTCTTCCAGGATCTTATCAACGAGAGTGTTAGCGCGTTGTTTCCTCAAATGGTCGAGACCATCCACCGTTGGGCACAATACTGGAGATGATTGTTAAGCATACACAGGTTTTACTTTATTGGTTGAATAGCCTTAACAAAGATGTTTATGTATTTTTTTTATATCCGAGTGTGAGCTTTTTCTTCAGGTTGCAAAGGGAGAAACAAATATGTATAGGGTTGTGCCTTTGACCTTGTTGTCTAGTGGCATTTGGTGATTGCCTTTCACAAATGTCATATGTATTTAAATCCGTGCAAGTGAAAGGTCAGGTGACATTTAGGAATAAAAATTGCTGCAAAAAAAAGAGATTATGTATAGGGCTGTAAATAATACCTCATATATTGTTGCGAATTAATACTCTTTTTATTACGTGGCAATATGAAACCAGTTTTTTACTTGCCTTTTTACTTTTTACATTTGAAAGTTCTCATAGATAAGAGAATTTATGAATTGAATTGTTTGAACTTTGAACTACATAAATACTTATAAATATTGTTCAAATTGTGGTTCTCTAATTGGATAAAAAAGATAACAGCACAACTATCAGCTTAGGCGAGGGTTGGGTGATGATTATTATATGAGAATACCTCCGTAAGGTGCTAGTTTCACGAGCACACTTCATAGAAGTGCTAGTGTGACGGAGACGAGAGTGTGACTCTTGGGACATGTATAACAATTGAAGGGATTCTTGTAGTTATAAATCTGTTATATTAGTTTCTAATTTTACATTGATATAAGATAAAAGGGATTTTAGAAACAAAAAAGTTATAGATGTGCATTGATTTTGTAATCATCCTTAAACAATATTTTTAATATGTTACATCTAGCCAAATTTCGTATCGGTCGTAAACAGGATAGATGTTAGATCTATAATAATGATGTACCTCAAATAATGCTAACACGTAGCATATCGACAGTGGATGAGAGATGAACTTTGCAATTAAATGTGTTTAAGTGAGAGCAATTCAAGTATATTGGTTAGTATGAGAGGTTGGATGTTACATAATCGATCACAAAAGAACTTTCTTTAAGAAAAGAGGTATATTACTAATGCATACATCAAAAGAGGGGTTGGTCTCGAACCATTTCACAAAGGGGGTTGCCGCCTATAGAAGTGCGATCTCTTGCCTCATCTTCTATCTCCGTCAAGCTACCTGACATGTATTAGAGCGATCACACTTAGTAAGTTCGATCTCTTTGTCTTAAGCTGACTAACAACGAGTCAAGAAAACATTTATGGAAGACCGAACGTGTCATGTGTATATTACCCTAATCACTAGAGAGGCTAGTTTTAAACCATTTCACAAAGAAGGTTGTCACATTTGAAAAGTGCCATCTTTTGCCTCGTCTTCTAGCCCAGTCAAACCACCTAACATGTATTTTCTAAACTACGATAACCTCTTATGAAATGGATTTCAAACCAGCCCCTCTACAATGCATTCATAAATAATACACCCTTTTATAAAAAAAAATCATCACAAACACCCCCTCACCACTTTTGTGTTAGGAAAATGTTTTAATTAATGGTAATCATCAATACCCGGGGGGTTATATAACCTCACATTCATCATCAGTTTTCTCGCCCCTTTATTCATTTTACACACTCCATTTTCCTCTCCGCCTCTCTCTTCCAATCGATCGTTTGATCAATCTCCAACAAGCTTTTCTCAGGTAAATCTAGATCTAGATCTTTGATTTCTTATCTATTTGATCAGATCTCAACATTTTGTCAGTTGTATTTAAGGTCTGTTTATCATTCATCTAAGATCATCGCCCTATCTGCTAATTGTTTGAAGATCGTCTGTAATTCTCTACTTTTGTGGAATCGAGTTGTATGTGAATGATTTTGCTGTTTTGATTTGGATCCGTACGATTTTAACGGAATTGTTTGGGAATCGGTGATTTGCTTGACGCGTTTTGAGATTTTTGTTATCGATCTGATTATGTAGTGGTTTACTGTTTTATAAACTTCTGTTAGATCTGTTACATGGATGCATTATTTCGTAGATTCCGCTTGTGATGTGATCGTTGGTTGGTTTGTAAAGTTTCTGTTCGGCTGTACCTGTAAATCCATTTAGCTTGATATTGATTATTGGTATTTATGATTGATCCATATAATTCGAACGCTTCTCAATGTCTAGGTTTATCTTCTGCTATTTTTCTTGCTCAATGTCTCTGAATTCAGGATCTTATCATGCATATTTACTTATGGTTGATTTCCTTGAAGACTTTGCCATGCTGTATTTTGATCTGAATATTATTATATGTTCTAGAGGTTTATTTTATGAACTTTTTTGTTAAGTTTTTTAAGACATTATGTGGATTCTCTCGCAGCTTCTTATGTAGATCTTCTCACAGCCTTTATTGATGTCTATCAGTAATTCTAAGTGATGGTTTTGTGTAATCTGTACATCCACTATGACTGCTTTTTAATTGAAATATACATTTTATATGTTGTTGTTATGTACTTATTTAGTTCTGTTTTGTTTTAAGATTGTTTTACCTTTAAATGTGTGAGTTTTAGAAGATTTTTTGACACAGATTAGCTTCATATGATTTAATAATTAAGTATGTCAGATGTCTTAGGTTAAATTGCATTCTGGAAATAGCCATGCCCTAAATTTTAGTTGCAATTTGAACTTTGTTTTAGATCTTACAGTGTTGACTAATTGGTGATGTTCTCTGTAGGGATACTCACTAGCAAGAGGATGGGGCTAACTTTCACCAAACTCTTCAGCCGGCTGTTTGCCAAGAAAGAGATGCGTATATTGATGGTGGGTCTTGATGCAGCTGGTAAGACAACCATTTTGTACAAGCTCAAGCTCGGCGAGATTGTGACCACGATCCCTACCATAGGTAAAACATTTCTGTAACAGACTAACAATCTCAGTTTGTTTTGATTACCATAGCTAGAAATGTTGTTTGAATTATAAATATGGAGTGCTTGGTGCTTATTAACAAGGTATGTTATCACCTATAGGTGCGGTTTGATGTTTAGTAGCTAACGAGGTTATTCTTTGCAGGTTTTAATGTGGAGACTGTTGAGTACAAGAACATAAGCTTCACCGTGTGGGATGTTGGGGGTCAGGACAAGGTAGATATTATGACTTTTGAATTTTAATGTTGCAGACATACCTCCCTTAATATACGGTGTCCCAAGTAAAACACTGATTTCTTTTTGGGTGGTTGTTATAAAATTTATCGCATTCATTACTGCTGAAGTATATATGTGTGCATTATGTGTTTTATATGTAGATCCGTCCATTATGGAGGCACTACTTCCAGAACACACAGGGTCTTATCTTTGTGGTTGATAGCAATGATAGGGACAGAGTTGTTGAGGCAAGAGATGAATTGCACAGGATGTTGAATGAGGTATGTTTGCATTTCTTAAAATTTACCTTATTCTTGCCTTCCATCAAATATGGGTTAACTAAACCTTGGTTTTATTCATCTTCATAATTTATACAAGGGAAAAGGGTTTACCTGCTTGTCATTTGCTTACCCCTTCTTGATGCTTGTGCACATGTTATTTCCTTGTAAATGAAATTTCCGTTAATTCATTGTAAATGACATGATTATTTTTCTGTTGCACTTTTTTGCTGAAAGCAAACTTTTTTGAAGTTAAGATGTATCTTGCCCTGTCATTTTCTTCCTTATTTTTGAATAGGAGTTCCAATGTAACTTTTAAGAAACAGAGCATAGGTTTGTTTTGTTTCATACAAGTTACGTTGATACATAATCAATTACAGTTTGTCTATGCAAATGGTTGATCTGTTGTCTATATGTTAGATCACTTCTAGAATTTGTGGAAGAAGATTTTTTTATTAATTGGTACAATTAAATGGGTTGGAGTGGTTAATGTATATCAATCTGTCATATTAACAGTCTTAACAGAAGACTATAATTTAGGGACAATCAAACATTTTTGTTATCGCTATTCGCTACAATAACTGTTTGAAGTTTACAGTATTGCTACTATAAAGTTGATCTATGATTACTCAAATGCTATATTTACTTATTTATGTCAGGATGAGTTAAGAGATGCAGTTCTCCTCGTGTTTGCTAACAAACAAGATCTCCCTAATGCAATGAATGCTGCTGAAATCACTGATAAGCTCGGTCTCCACTCCCTCCGACAGCGCCACTGGTAATACATCATCAAACCTGCAACCTCTGTGATTCCTGTCTGTCAACCAAACGCCAGCCTAATATATACAAACTCAACAATTCTTTTGCTCAGGTACATCCAGAGCACTTGTGCAACCTCTGGAGAGGGACTTTACGAGGGATTGGATTGGCTTTCCAACAACATAGCAAACAAGGCAAGTATTAGTGACAAATGTTTGTTAAACTATTTTACCAGTATGCTAGTCTTATATATACATGTGGCATTTTTGTTACAGGCATGAGGTGAATGATCAATTATGTGGGTGGATGTTTCTCTTGCTGGTTTTGTAACTTGTTTGTTTGAAAAAAGGTATTTTGCTTTTGAAATACAATTGAATACATTATTTGGATTGCAAGTATGTGTTAGGTAGGTTGTCATCTCAAGTTGTAAGAGATTAAGTTTTTGTGGTGATTAGAAGTTGGATTGACATGTAGTTTGTTATCGTCCATTTGATAAAACATTTTTATTCTATCGGGTTCTTTGGGTTGTCACAACGCAATCTGCTTTGTTGTGTTCGTGAGGGTAATTGGGTTATTTTGTTGAGAACTCTAACTGGTTAATTTTTTTTTAACTATGTACCATTCTGTTATGGTGTATAAGATGCTTTTATTGTTGAATTGTGTCGCAAACAACTACTTTATTGTAATCAATCAGTACGCTATCATATTATGAACATGTAATTGAAGTTTTAAAACTTGTATGAATCAAAAGTTGTATGAATAAGTTTTAAATAGAGAACTGCGAGCATAAACATTTGTATATAAAGTATTGAAGATGATTGCATGTAATAAGATTGAAAAAGAGATGGTTATAAATTGTCTAGTCAAGTGTGTTTGTAAATTCGGTTAGGTAAACTTGACTTATCTACTCATGTGTGTTTATAAACTTGAATCAAGTGTGTGATAGTTTTTCTTGATTTCATGATGCGTGGAGGTTGGTTTTTCTGTATCAAGTATCTCTCTTTAAAATCTTCAATTCGACAAGACAAAAAAGTTTTAATCAAGAATGAGATGTTCTTTTAGAGAGATTTGTATTCAAGTGCAAAAAATGTTAACATTAAACCCTACCAGTTGAATGCTTATATAGGGGGTGAAAGGTTGCAATAAACTATCACAATCTTTAATCAAAAGACATGACAATTTTAATTTTAATTGACATAATTATCAACTACTAACAATTACATTAGTAGTAACACAATCGGCAACAATCAAGTAACTAACTAACTACCGACCTTCATAACATCTAAAGTAACAAAGTTACCATTGACTTTCATTTGCTACTAACCATCAATGGTGGCTATTGTTACTGAAATACACATTTACTAATGATGTCCCAAGTTGATTTCGAGGTATCAAGTTGCTACTGACGTATCAATTTTGCTATTGATCTTTTACTGATTTGCCACTGATGATCACTTAATACGGACCATTAATTTTCAAGTTATTTTTATCAATCAGATGAATCTTAAGCAGCTACCAGTGCATTATAAAACAAGGAAAATAACTTTTCTTAAGTTGAACTGTATTTTCACCCAAGCCACAAAGGAGCAGTGTAACATTCAACTCTTCATATCACCAATATTGTATGCTTTGGTTACCCGGATGAAAATTTTCTAGGAGGTCACCCATCCCTCGATTGCTACCATCCAAGTATACAATCATGCTTAACTGTGGAGTTCTACTCTTATCAACAACCAATACGCCCAACGCGTTGTGAAATTAGGTGTCGCTATGAACACCCCTGGGGACTCACCGTTCTCGTTGAGGTTTGCCCCATCATCCCGTATGGTATGGGAGTGGTTTTGATACAATTTATAACATCCGGCCTATCATACCATCAATATTGTCCGTTTTGCACGTGAGTAGCTCACAGATTTATTTTTGATTACCCGGGTGAAACGATGGGTCACCCATCATTGGATTGCTGCCACCCAAGCACGTTTAACTGTGAAGTTCTCATCGCATCAACAACCAATACGCTCAAAACACGTTGATGATATTAGAGGCAATATATATATTCCTTATAAATCTAGCATCTCTCCTGTACACAACACATATGAAATTTACCTAAAGTATTATAAGTAGTGACCCTTGAACCCCCCCTATGGTACCAGCTTCACTTTTAACAACTTTATCGGTTTTGTAATGACTGATATTAGAATAGTCTTGATTGTACGCACACTTGACACCTCCTGAGTAAAGTATATATTATCTCAATTAGTTTTAAGTAAATTTATTTACACTAAAAATGCCTTAACGACACTAAAATCATTAACTTATTATGAAGCGGCATGTCGACTCATCTCTTATAAAACATTTTCAAGCTTGAAGTACATGAGACGAACTTAACTCATTTTCTTCTTTCAGTTACAATTTCAAACATGATACTCTACGCATAGGTGTCTCATTTACCTTGTTGATATACAGTTGATGATCCACCTTTAGTTGAAATCGGTCCAGAGATTATGGCAACTGTTAGGGTTCACGGTAACAATTGGTTCAGGTATATGTTAAATATTTTAGTGTAATTAGAGATTGTGCGTGTCATTCAAACAAGAGTGCACGTTTGTTTGAATGTCATCGGGACTAACGGGGGTTCGGGGGCAGCGCCCCCTAGAGAAGCGGGGTCCAAGGGGCGGCAGCCCCTGGCGGGGTCCAAGGGGCAGAGCCCCTGGCTAGGGTAGAGCTGCCAGGTCAGCTTTGAAATTTTTTATTTTGAACAAAAGTCCTTCATAGAAAATGCATTAGAAATTGATTTTTGACCAAAATTGTATTAATTAAACTTGAGGGACTAAAGTGTAGTTTGTTCAAAACCGCATAGCAGTTATCATGAAAAACTTCAATCTCGTTTATGTTGGGATTGATAGTCCAGAAGAATTTGATAAGGGAGAAACTCGAATTACACATAGCATCCAAAAATTCATACGAATTCTTGAATCAATTCTGATTTTATCCGGTCAAATCATTGGTATACACTCCAATTATTTGATCTGAAAGTGAAATCACACGACTTCAGAATTATCCGGTCATTACTCTGTTAAGAAATCCCCAACAGTATATACACTTGATGATCCACCTTTCGTTGTCTCCTAATTTTAACAATCTTTACTACGGATTGATAACGAGTTCTGATAATAGCAACTTGAGCTTTGATTTCGGTTTGATCTTTTATTGTCTTCGTCACAAGTTATGTTCATATTAACTTAGTTTGCTCTTTAATTTGATGAGTTTATTCGGTTTGTATTACATAAAATTGTGTTTAGTTAGAGAATTATCAACTAAAAAGATGCATGTCTATTTTAATTTTGATTTTAGTTTTAATTTTTTTGATTTAATCTCGTATGCATGTTCATTCGTTCACTACAATTTGCCACTGCTAAAGGTGAAGAAATATAAGGCTCTCAGCCTGCTAAATCGTAGATTTTTTTTTTTTTAAGTGATTGTTTGATTATTCTTGATATTTTCGAGTCCATGTAAAATGGATGAATTCTAGCAAGATTACAATACCATATCCTCTATGTGCGGAATCATTCATTAAATTTTCAGAATCAGACCAAAATGGAATCAAGGTAAACCAAGTTACTAGCTTTTTAATTGTATGTTTGTAAACTTATTAGTCTTTTTGAAATATAAATCTTATGCAACCTTTTGTTGTATGTTTTACTAAGTGGCCTAAACATGGCATGCACAATCCATTTAATTCCCCAGAGAAGTCTTTATTTATTTTGGATTTTTGTTGACGATTACTTATGATCATATAGTGATATTTATAGTTGGTTTTTTCTCTTGCGGTCTTTATGTTCATTAATTTATGATTGTAGCAATTAATAGGAATGTCTATATATGTTTTCATCGATTTTAAATTGAAGTTTTCAGTACTTACTCTAACCATTGAATGCTACCTGTTCCTTAGGTTTCCATCAGGCTTGTCATCAAATTTAACTGTAATCGACTAATTGTCATTGTTTAACCATTTTAAGAAGCTTCAAAGCTCATATATATCTTGCACATATCGATATATTGGTTTCTTTTTTATTGATATGTTAGGGTGATAAAAAAGGAGAACAATTTGCAGATACGAAATTCATCATGTTAAAGTGCATTAGAGTATCTGAGATTTTATCAGTTGGTTTTAGACTTATATTATCAACAAGACAACAACACAGAGGTGGTTTTTCTAAACGAATGATGATAGCCCGGCCATGTCAAAGGTGTTAGCATTACCAATACTCACAATACACACACATATACTATTCCTGCTGCTATTATCTCATGATTTAACAGCAGAGAAAACCTATAATTTACTCAATCAAGGTAGTACAGGGCTTTTGGAGGTAATTTTCCTTATTCTCACCTTCATGGCTTCATTTGTCACTCCAAAATTTTAATATTAAATTTTAAGGATTTTGGTTCATATAATAATCTTTTGTTTCTCTTATCATCTACTATTATTTGATGTGCTATGTGAGATATAAAGAAAACATTTTTGATCAGCCACTTGTTTACTAATCATGAGGATTAAAAATGTTAGCATAAAAGTATTTTGATGTGTTATGGGAGGGATAAAGAAGACATTAGCTATGATCTCTGTGATTTTGCAATTGAGATTAGCTTAGGAATTGGCTATGTTTCACATGTTTTTGTTTTGTACCAATGCAAATATTGACACAGATAATTTCTTGATTTGTTGTAGATTGACTGAACTTCAAATCATGGCTATGTCAAATTTAGAGATTGGATTTTAGTTTACATGTATCATCCTTCATATTAACTTTCTAATTTTCTGTAGCTGTAGATGGTAATTTAGGTATGACTTTGTGAGGAAAATCTCAGTTGGTATGGGCCTACGGGTCAAAACAAATTTAGGTCAAAGTAGGCCATTTTATAAAGAGTATTATTTTGGTTCAGGTCAGGACGGGGCCAGCTAAAAATGTACTCAGGTTTGAATGACTGTTTTGGATGGTAACATTGTATGGAAGAACTTATGGTTTGCAGGATGAAAAATTATGTTGATACTAGGTTTTTTTTTGGAAGGATTATACCTAAAAAGGCTATTGAGCATCTCCACCACAACGCGCAGGTTCAAATTCTAGTTACTAACTATACATATAACAAATACATATAATTGTTAATGTAGAAAGTTAATCAAAATTCATTTCACCGAGTTTCTCTAACATTCTATACCAAGACAAATATAGTGCACAGTTTAACTCTAATAATGTTAAATTGGGATACTAAGATGCCTTCTGAAAAAGACAATAATCCACCTTATTTAAACATTTGAAAATGAATAAAACAAGAGAAGTTGCACTTCTATCTGTCATTTAACGTAAGCATTCTTCTATAATTGTAGTGACTCCATAACTTAGGATATATTTTGAGAATATTCAGTGGACTAGATACGCAAACTGTCACACAAGAAACTGCATGGAACACAACATTTTACCAAAAAACCAAACATGTTCATTACTTTATACCATGAAAGTGACGATTTTTATTTAACAAATCACAAAGAAAGGGAAATCCTAATGATAAGTCATCGTAATATTACACATGATCAAGAACCTAAAACAAGTCGGCTTTCGTTGTTTGCCGGCTGATTCTGCGACCACAAATAATATTGTATTTCAACCCAATCACTGTCTAGGGTTACAAGAAATCTACTCTGGGATAATCTCATAATAAACTGCGGTTTTAGTACAAAAACTTCGAGCACTAAACAGAGTTATGTTTCCAATGATTTTGTGTTTGATGCGCGATAAAATTCGAAGTGTACGTCTTTTCATGAGACATTTTCACATTTTGATGAAAAATTGGTTAAAGTTACATTCACACCCATTAATGAAAACATGACACCATTTCACAACTAACTTTCACAAAAGCAAATATTTAGCTATGCATTTAGAGTAACCAACTCTAAACTAGTGAAATCAATAATCTAAAGGGTTGTTTTGTTGCCGGTTATTAAGAGGATACCTCTTAATGATTAACAGGTAACCCATTAATCATTAAAAGATTATAAACCATTAAAAGATAGTCTTTTAATAACCATTAAAAAACTATCAAACAACCTCTAATTATATACTTTCTTGAATTGTACTAGAGCTTAACCTGAATTTCTAATGGTCTTATGTGAATCTCATTTTGCATGTATAAAATAACATAAAAATTACTGACTATAAAAAAAATATAACACAAAAACAAAAAATTATAGAAAACGAAACATGAAAAGAGAATTCTAGCATTATGTTGAATGTCCATCAAGAAATAGAAATTGAATAGTCGAAAGAAAAGTCCAAATCAGGATTATACAAATTAGAGGTCCCCTGACATTCAAAACCATCACATGTGTATGTATAACAACCGAAGAGTTTTCTTCATGAATTGTCACCACCTTGCATGATAAGTTGGTTACAGGCACATTTACGCCTCTAATGAAAATTTAACAAATTAGCATTTTTGAGAGGAACGTTAATTGGGTCATTAACGTTTGCCGGTGAGTTTTGTTTTGATTGATAATTTACGTAGTTGCCTCTGTGAATCATGACTATGCTAACTAAAATATGGTCATGATTTAGCATAGCAAAACTGGCATTTTATTAGGAGTTTACACCATATGGTGGGGAACTTCATACGTTGCAAACTTCATATACCGGCTAGTGAAACATGCCAAAGCTAATTATCACATGGTTACCTTTCATAATAACCGGTATATTGCGAAATGTTTTAATGGACGAACTCTAATAGTTAAATTAATAATTATAAGTATAAATCACACGTTACATTATAAAACAGTTATTTCTATCATTCTTTTGACCTGAATTCAATTTGACTTATATAAGCATCTACTTCGCATCTCATAATCAGTATTAAAACCTAATATCCATTTGGTCTTGCATGAACATGAAAATAATTGATAAAACCAAAATTATAGACAAAAACTTCATTATTTAATAAATTATAACATAAAATAAAACATGACAAGAAAATACTGTACCAAAAACAAAAGTTACATAGTCAAAAGTAAATGTCCAAATCAAGAAATGGTACAAATTATCTGCCTCCGGAAATTCAATTTTAAACATTGAGGGACCAGCAATCTTTGAAAATTGGATAAAAACTAGCAAATAATCTATGGTTTATAGGTTAAGTTGTTAATAATCAATGATCACTCGGATAGTTGGATATAACTTTTCTTGTTTTATTTTTCATAGGTAGTATTTTGACCCAATACTTACCTAGAGTTACACAAAATATACTAAATAATAGTTAAGAATATACTCTTCTTCTAGAAAAAAAAAAAAAAAAAAAACTTGTAGCAAAACATAAAAAGATTATTTAGTGTTGTATGTGAACTTTTGTGATTCAATTTATTTTGATTTAATGTCAAAACCACCATATGTATAATAACTAAAGTGTCTTTACTCTTTTCATAAAATGTCATCACCTTTCACGGAAAAGTTGGTTATTGTCACATTTACGGCTTTAAAGAAAATTTGGCACATTAGGATATTTGAGTAGAAAGTTGATTGGGTCATGAATAAACTGTTTAATTGAATGCTATTAGATTTAACCATCAACGTTGTTGTTCACACAGTTGCACATGCATCAATCCAAAAACCCAGTGAACAGTTAACAAATCCAGCCCAAGTCAGAAAAGATAAAAGAAAAAAAATATTACCTGTAAAGTTGAAGGACTACAAGTTAATATGAGGAAATAATGCAGGGTATTTAATTAATTATTTTACGTTTTTATATGGTCATGCGATTATGATGAGATGGGTATGAAATTGTTTATGAAAGTTTGTTAGATCTCTCTTCCCTCATCCAATCTTCAGTAATTCTCTTATCTCCTATTGAATCAATCAATTTTGCTTCTATTCATCTATTGTGTTTCTCTATTAGAATTATCCCACTTCATTGGTGCTTTCATTGACCATTAGCTCATGGCTGATGGTACACAGTTCAAGGTGTTGGATGAGCACATCAAATCCTTACAGGAGAGTCATCGTGATCTCTCCTCTCAATTGGTAGCGGCGGCTCAACAATCCGATGTTGCTCTTCTAACCACTTCCCTGGAAGATACGAAACAAACGGTGAATAAATCATGCGTTTAGGTGGGTTTATTGGCTAAACAGAAGTCTTCCGGTAAGCTTAATTCCTCTGGGTTTTCTGGTTCATGGGGTTCATCTGGTGCTTTCGATTCGTCAATTTTTGGCCGTCACAAACCGGCCCCGATTAATTTACCTTGGTACAAATTATCCCCGATTAATCTCATTATTCAATTTCGTATAATGCGTTAGTGGGGTGTGTTCGGCTTCTACTTTTGAAAGGTCTGAGTGTTTAGGTTTTATCGGGTAGTGGAGAACGTTTACCGTGTTCCGGTATAGCTAAACAAGTGGAATTGGTGATTCAAGGATTCCTGGTGACTTCTTTGTTTTGCTTCTTCAAGGTTGGGACATGGTTTTAGGAGTTTCTTGGTTATCCACTTTGGGCCCGGTTCTAACGGACTATGCTGCGGCAACTTTTGAGTTCAATTTGCGAGATAACCGGGTGATTTGGCAAGGTGAAACCACCCCGACGGCTGAACCTATTCAGTTTCATGGTTTAAAAAAAGTTGGCATCCAGTGCTGCCATCGATTGTTATTTTCGTCTCACCTTATTACCACCCGACTCCAACTCAGCCGACACTACCGCCGGACATTCAGGAGCTATTAACGGAATTTGCCCAGGTTTTTCAACCATCCACGGGTCTGCCACCGACCCGACTTCAAGACCATGACATCATATTGCTTCCAGATTCTGCGCCCGTGGCAGTCCGCCCTTATTGGTACCCACATTTTCAAAAGCAAGAAGTGGAATGACTGGTTCAGGACATGTTAAACCAAGGTATTATCCTCATCCCCGGTTTTGCTAGTTCGTAAAAAGGATGGAACATGGCGCTTTTGTGTAGATTACCGGGCTTTAAATGCCATCACTATTCCGGATCGGTTTCTCATTCCTACTATAGATGAATTATTTGATGAGTTACATAGAGCCGTATACTTTTCCAAACTAGATTTATTATCCGGATACCATCAAATCCGTCTTCAAGAGGGCGCTATAAATAAAACAGCTTTTCTCACTCATGATTGGCATTACGAATTTTTAGTGATGCCTTTCAGGCTTACTAATGCTCCTTCAACCTTCCAATGGTTGATGAATGATATCTTTTGGCCGTTTCTTCGGAAATTCGTCCTGGTATTTTTTGACAACATCTTAATCTATAGTCCCACATGGACCGAACATTTGTCACATCTTCGATTGGTATTTTAATCTCTTATTGATAACAATTTGGTGGCTAAATTGGCTAAGTGTCTTTTTGGACAAACCACTGTGGGATATTTGGGCTATGTGATCTCAGCCAAGGGGTTGGGTTGGATCCGAACAAGATTGCATGTATTCGGGATTGGCCAACCCCAACGACCGTAAAGGATGTACGAAGTTTCCTTGGGTTATCGGGGTATTATCGCCATTTTATACATCATTATGCATCAGTTGCGGCTCCGTTATCGGATTTGCTAAAAAAAGACAAATTTTTATGGACTTCTCTACAAGACGAGGCATTCCTCAAGCTCAAACAACATCTTAGTTCCACACCGGTCCTTCGGTTGCCGGATTTCTCTAAACCTTTCACGGTTGAAACGGATGCATCAGGTACCGTTATTGGTGCCATTTTATCCCAGAACAAACAACCAATTGCTTATTACAACCTTAAATTAAGCCCCCGTATGCAACAAGCGTCGACGTACCAACGCGAAATATTCGCTATTACTCAGGCAGTCGCCAAATGGCGTCAATACCTTTTGGGCAAAAAATTCCAGATCATTACTGACCAGCAATCTTTGAAGAACTTACAAGATCAGATTATTCAAACTCCGGATCAACAAAAATGGTTGGGTAAATTGTTGGGGTATGATTTTGATATTTTATATCGGCTGGGAAAATTTAACACAACTGCGGATGCCTTATCTCGTGTTTTTTCTTCACACTTGATGGCTTTCTCTAGTCAGGATGCTTCCTTCCTTCAAGTCCTTTAGTATAAACTTCAACAGGAACCGACACTCCAGCAATTGTTTTTGGCTGTGACATGTGATCCACTACAATATTCGACCTATCAGATTCATAATTGGTCCCTATTATTCCCGGGTAGACTAATGATACCAGATGATTTGGAGTTAAAGCAACAACTTTTGATGGAATTTCATGGATCTACCACAGGGGGCCACTCAGGTGTCACTCGTACCGTCCACCGCATATCTTCTTTTTTCTTCTGGAAGAACATGCGAAATGATGTTAAGAACTTTATTGCTCATTGCCAAATTTGTCAACAGATTAAATCTTCATCATTGTTACCCGTGGGTTTGTTACAACCTTTACCAATTCCATCTCTCATTTTTGATCACATAGCAATGGATTTCATTACCGGGTTGCCTCTTTCACATGGCTACTCTGTCATTTTGGTGATTGTTGATAGATTATCGAAATATGTTCATTTTGTGGGTCTTTCTTCTTCCTTCACGAGCTTATCTGTTGCAGCTGTCTTCGTGCAAGAATTCGTTCGCTTACATGGGTGCCAATTAACATTGTCACAGATCGTGATCCTTGTTTCATGGCTAACTTTTGGAAGGAGCTCCCTCGATTACAAGGCACTACTTTGTCCTTTAGCATCGCGTACCACCCACAGTCCGATGGCCAAACCGAAGTCCTTAACAAATGTGTTGAAATGTACTTACGGTGCTATGTGATGGACCGCCCAAAGGATTGGTTCAAGTACCTCCCTTGGGCTGAATATTGGTATAATACCTCCTTCCAAACCGCGGCTCAAATGACGCCGTTTGAGGTTGTCTATGGTCGGAAACCTCCAAATTGAGTCGCTATATAAGGGGAACGACTTCCAATGTGTTGGTGGAATCTCAACTGCTGGATCATGATGAGGTTCTAATCATGTTCAAAGGCAACCTACTTCGGGCTCAAGCCTGAATGAAATCCTATGCTGATTCTAACCGCCGCGATGTTCAGTTTAATGTCGGTGATTGGGTCTTCGTTAAGATATAACTCTTTAGACAACATTCAGTCCGCCTTCAGCGCCATTACAAGCTCAGTCATTGATTTTTGGCCTTTATCAAATTTCGGAACGTGTTGGGTCGGTTGCTTACAAGCTTCAATTACCACCAGAAGCAAAGATCCACAATGTCTTCCACGTTTCTATGCTACGCAAATGCACCGGCACCCCGACTCAACAAATCACTCCCCTTCATTTAGTGGACTCTTCTTCCACCATCCACTTACAACCCGCATATATCTTAGATCAATGCACCCTTCTTCGTGGCACCAATTATGTCCGGCAGTACTTGATACAGTGGATGGACTTACCTGCCACCGACGCTACGTGGGAAGACGAAACTACATTGAGACAATCTTTTCCAGCCTTTCACCTTGAGGACAAGGTGAATTTCAAAGGGGGAGGTAATGTTGTGCACACAGTTGGGCCAGCAGCAATCCAAGAGCCTAGTCCACAGTCAACAAATCCAGCTCAAGTCAGAAGAGGTGAAAGAATGAAAATATTACCTGTAAAGTTGAAGGACTACAAGTTAATATGAGGAAATAATGCAGGGTATTCAATTAATTATTTTATGTTTTTATATGGTCATGTGATTGTAATGAGGGGGGTATGAAATTGTTTATGAAAGTTTGTTAGATCTCTCTTCCCTCATCCAATCTTCTGTAATTCTCTCATCCCCTTCTATTGAATCAATCAATTTTCCTTCTATTCATCAATTGTGTTTCTCTATTAGAATTATCCCACTTCAAACGTTTATTATTCAACTTTTGATTATCAACATCGATGTTTAACTTTTGTACATGAGCGGGGTTGTCAAATTAATTTGATCATAACGTTTGCTACTGAATTTTGTTTTTACTGATCGGTCATTTTAAAGTTGCCTTTGTGCATACGGCCATGATTTAGCAAAATTGACATTTCACTAAGCGATTACGCTATATGTTGGCAAACTTCATACGTTTGCTTATTGATACTTGCCTAAGCTAATTATCAAATGGTTATCTTTCACAAAAGCTAATATTTTACCAAATGTTTACATTGTTGAACTTCAATATGTCTTCTCAGATACAAGAAAATGATTCAGTTCTAGAGCTAAAGATCGTAGTTATCAAACGAACAACCGAAGAGATACTAGAGCATCCTTAGGAGTCGGTATTCTTCCTCCAAAGATTATAGTACCAAGTATTTCTCGACGAGCTCTAATATGATCAGATATATAAGTAAGCATTTCTTGTAAAATACAAGCAATGCCAAACCCCTCTAAAGCCGAAACCTCAATTTCTCATACCCGTTGCCCCTTTTTCTTGGCCCATCCTTTAAGGTTTGTTGTGTAAGCCGTGAATAATGCCCGGTTAAATGCCCATGGATTTTATCATCAACTTGATAAATTAATTTCAAGATACAAGGCTACATGTTGTTCAGAAGGGTCCCTCGTTCTTCCATAAAAAATTCTGCTTTTTCCCGAAGACTTGGTTTAAATATCTATAGATTCGATGTTTGCTTGCTGGCTTCATATAATTCAGAAAACACCAGAATTCTCGAAGCTTCTTGTTCATATCAATAATTAAAGTATTAATTGCACACTACATTACAAATCTCTTATCCCTATCATTCTTGTGATCTAAACTTAAATTTACTTGTATGAGTGTGCATTTCACATCTCATAAAATGTATTAAAATCTAAAAATCCATTTGGTCTTGTATGATTCACATTTACATGAAATTAACTAATAAACTAAAATTATCAACATTTTTTCATTAGTTGATAAATTATAACATAAAAATAAAACATGATAAGAAAATTCTACATCGAAAATTTAAAATTCCATAGTCAAAAGAAAAAGTCCAAATCAAGAATGGAACAAATTAGATGCCTCCCGAAATTTAACTTTGAACATTGAGGGACCAACGATCTTTGAAAAATATGCTCATGTTGTATTTAAAATTAAGTTATTAAACTCCTTTATGTGTATTCAGTCCGAAAATTTTATACGTATAAGATCCGGCCCCCTAATTTGAGTCTCAAGACTTCCGGTCCCCCCTTATTTGAGTCTCGAGACTTTCGTCCCCTCATATTTGAGCCTAGAGACTTGCGGTCGCCCCCCTATATAAACTTTTAAGCTCCGCCACTGTGTAGGATTTAAACCCACAATCATTTAGTTGAAGAGTACAACACTTTATCGTCATGATGTCCCTTAAAGACGTGAAACCGGGTATTTATCTTGTTGTATTGCATCGCCCATTCTTTTTATCCATTTATAATCTTTATTTATTGCTATGAAAAAAGTATCGACACGTTGTCGCCTCCATATTTTGATGTCTTTCCTTTTCATGAAACTTTCTATCATATCGAAGTATCAAATCTAATGTAAAATATTACTTTTTATACCTAACGTAACCTGTTATAGCATATTTTTGTCAATTTCAATAATGGAAATATCTCACCAAATTTCGGTTTAATCAACCAATCTAGATGCTTGGGTTGGGTTTAGTTTTTCTAGTCGTTTGGTGCATAAATATTATAACTTATTTACATTTTGGCTCCCAAAGTTCAAAGAAAGTACATTTGTCCCTCAAAATACTTGAAACGTGAACATCAAAATAAAGAATCGAAGATTCTTAGGTGAATATGAGTGAAACAATGGAACCCTACATCACGGTGTAATATGGTTGAAATAGGGATAGATACACATGTGATAGTTTTGTTACTTTGATGTACTGTTTCTAATTATGTTGTTCATCTTTAGCCATGGATTCGAATTCCTAAAATTTAAATATGTTTTGGCATGTAACATCCGGAATTTACTCTTTATGTTGTGATCAAAAGTTAGTGGTATATAATCTTGTTCCAACACTAAATGAAACCGTATAAACGAGTCTTTTCATATTTTAAATAAATATTATATTATTTGATATTTTTACACATCCCCATGTATTGATATTAAGTTTACAAAAATACGAACACAAAAACCTTTATAAATCTATTGCATGCATCCTCTTTAAGTACCCATTTAAAACAGTAAAAGAAAACAACCACTTGGTTTGTAGTCTGATGATAAGAATTAAATACTCTATAGAGAAATCAAAGCTTAAATTCTAGCATTAGATATAAAAAAACTTAATGTACTTTTAAGTATGAGAAAATGAGTTTAGGAGTGTCAATGTGATGCTAGTTTATTTGGTGAAGGCTTTGTCTTTTAAAAGTAAGTTTCTAGGTTCAAACCTAGATATTATGTAATTTAGAGTAACATAGGAGTAAGATAGAGTTGTAGTTCAAAAATAATGAGCATAGGATTTACTGTTTTAAAAAATTATCAAAAAACAAACAAACCAACATAACCCTATAGATACAAGTACAAAACCAACAAAGTAAAAGGACCAAAAGTGTGAAACGGTCATAGATGAGCCCAGAGAAAAAGGAAAAGGGTATAAAATAAAGAGAGAAACCTAATATTGGGGGTCGTCGTTTTGTCATCAGCCAGCATTACCCGCCAAAAACAAAGGGTGGGACCCACCCACCATTTGGTTATTGTGTTTGTGTGTTTTCATTTCTAACGGTTGTATTATTTGTAATGTTTTCAGAACCGGACTCAACGGCGAACCGGACGTTTAACTGGTTTGGTGGTTGGACCAGTCGGATTGGATTTAAGAATCGGATAAAGTCTTAATTATATATATAGTTATACATATAATTCAATATAAGTAATTTATGTATGTATTTTATAATTATATATAAAACTTAACTATATTTTTATGTTCAACACATTAATTTATTATTTAACATATCATTTTTACCTATTAAAATCCAAAAATAATAATAATAATAATAAATAAAATCAAAATCCGTTACGACTCCCGGTCCGGTTCCCGGTCCGATCACCCCGGTCCGATCACCGATTCGGGACGAACCGCCCGGTCGAAACCCTTCAAATCGAATTGATGCAAACCGGTTCGGCCACATCTCCGATTCCCGGTCGGACCGACCGGTCCAGTCCGGTCTCAACAACATTGATTATTTGTACATCCGTCCCTGAGCATCGGACTGATCACCGCTCTTTTCCCTACATTCACATTAATATGCCCCTTATCCTCTTCAACCAATATTACATCTATCCTTTCAATACAAATTAACTCTTATTTTATCAAAATACACACACACGCCCACTTCCATGAAAAAGTGTTATTCCCTTGTCAAAAGAGTGAAAAATTCGACATGTGATACATGTATTTTAGAATGATGATGCTTGTGTCTATCAAATTAAAGTGGTTTTGAATGACTAGCTTTAATGGCTTGAACGCATCAATAGGCAGAAATGTTGTTTATGCATTAGACTAATACACTTTGGACATACCATTGTATTATTAGACGCGCTATTATATTAGTTTAGACACATCATTCTACTGACTTAGACGCCTCGTTTGTCACATAACGCATCAACATTTGTGTTAAAAAACGTTGTTTTTAAGAATGTGTAGCAATAATACTCAAATTAAATAAAATAAGTATGATGTATTTAAAAAAGTATTAATAAAATAAATAATGGTTCAAGTCTCACTCTGAGCAAAATACTCAGAGTTGAGCCATGGGGTTTTCTCAGCAATGGGTTTTCTTCTGAGGGGGTTGGAGGTGCGGTCTCGGCTGTGAAACGAGTAGGTGGGCCCGATTAAGATAACACCTATTCTCCGAAGCAAGGTCATACATTTGCCGTTCAAAAAAAGTAAAATAAATAACAGTATTTTGAGTTTAAAACAACAGTAGAATTAAATTTAAGTTCAAAAGGGTTAGTTTTTCAAAGGAATATGTTCAACTACCGATTATATGTTCGATTTCCGGTCTGTCTGAAGGTCAGTATGCTTCCATAAACATTGGATTTACTAATGTTCCTCAACCCAAGTGAGTTCAAGTGGTTTAAGTAAGATATCTCATGTGTTCATTAAAATTAAAAGAAAACTTTATGTTCAAGTTCCACTTATGAAAAAAAAAAAGGTTCTAGGTTAAGTAAGGAGGTTTTCTCTTCTATGGTGAGTCTCCTCCTGAGAATAGTTTCAAGTTTGAGGCTGATGGGAACGGACTGAAGTACGGGTTTCTTTCGCGGATGTGCCAACCTAGTGTACCAAGATTTCGTACTCGAGTGATGTAGATTATTGAGTGAGTCCGTGCCCCGTCAATGATCCAATTAGTTGATGGAAAAACATTAGATCTGAAAATATATCCAAGGGTAAATTAGGTAACTCCAAAGTGATAAAGAGTAAAGATCTGATGAATCGAGGAGCAGAGATGTGATTCCAGAAATTCACTGGGTCGGTGTTAATGGGCCCCACGCTCCACATATTAATTTCCCCGCTTCATGCCCCACTCTCACAACTCACAAACATTTTATAAAAAAAAAGAGAAAATTACATAAATGGTCCCTGTTTTTTTAACCAAAACGCATGTTTGGTACCTAAACTTTAAAAATTGTAAAATTAGTCTAGATTTTTGTGTGCTCATTGCATGTTTGGTATCTGGCATTAAATTTAATTAGTTTTTTATGTGTTTCATAAAGTTTGTACTAATTTTAAATTTAACTTTAGGGACCAAAAATATAACACTCACATAAAAATTTGGATTAATTTTGCAATTTATAAAATCTGAGGACCAAACCTGCAATAACTACACAAAAATTTAGACTAACTTTGCAATTTTTAAAGTTTAGGGACCAAACATGCAATATGTCTAAACCATAGGGACCATTTATGATTTTTCTCTAAAAAATAGAAAAAACGTTACAAAGAAGAAGAAGAAGAAGCATTTTAATTTTATTATTATTATTATTTTTATTATTTATGTTTCAACCTCCGTCCATTCATCCATCATCTTCCCCATTTGTGTTACCACTAACCACCACCACCTATATTCTAACTTTACTCACAGATTTCTGTTATTGAATTGAGTTTTTCAAGCGATTTGAGTGATGATGATGATGATGATGCATCGATTATTTTTTATTTGTGAAATTGTAGGATGGATTGATGTTTGTGTTGATTGATTGTTTGGTTGAGGTGAGTATCGAACTATCGATCTGTGTTAGTTTTGTTGATTCATTGATTTGATTTGGTTTGGTTTTTGTGAGATTGATGATGTTAGTAGATTTATCTTCTGGTATCCGATCGTGATTTGAGTTTTGTAGTGTGGAGTTTTGTTTAGATTTGTTGTGGAGTATTGATTAGGTAAGTGTTTGATGCTTTGATTGGTTTTGAATCTAGTGAGTGAGATATTATGCTTGTTGGTGAATGTTTTCTTAGGAATGGATAGAGATTAGAGATTATGGTACGAGTCGTGAAAACAATCTTTTATAGAAATACAGGTAGGGATGTTTACAGACCGACACCCCTGCGCGAGCTTTGTGTGTCTGGTTTGCCCTTAAGATAGGATTGTAGGCTCATATTTGGGTGCCATTGGTTTGGCATGTGTTAGCTAATAGTTATTCAGTTGAAATACTAGCATGCTAATTAATCATCATTTGGTTTGTTTTCAAGGATGCACGCCAACAGTTCTTCGTTGTAGACTTGGGCATTCATCTCTTAATTGAATTTGAATGTTGGTTGTGAATATACTACGTGCTGTTGTTGAAGTGTTGATGCTTGTTAGAGCCCCCTACCACCAAAATGGATTTTAACATAACACAATAAAGGTGAATTCAGATTGTGGATATTCATTGGTTCTTCGTCCTGTGATAATGTAGGGGCTCCCCACAATGGCTCTTTAAATGCTACATTGTAACCTACCATCATTAAATATGAGTTGGTGAAATGTTTCACCTAAAAATTTTGGCCACATTGAGGGTAAATTTAGTTACAAAAACTTCAAAGTGCGGTTGAATAGCAACTCTGCCTTTTAGATTGTTATGAGTTCATCCTTTGGGTCTTATTGGTACTTATATACAATGAAATACATCACTATATCTGAACTGATAACTTGCATCATGCTCAAATTCTTGACTTGACATCCATTTAAATTCTTTATCATATTTTAGTAGTCTTCATATTCTCTGAATTATTGTGGGAATCTTATTTTGTTGAGTGAATTGTTTTTAAATGGTATATAGGCGTTACTTTTGGAACCGGCAACTTGTGCATTTTAAGATCTAATTCCTTTTGCTATTATTCATTTGTAGGTGGATTGTTTCTGTATAAAGCATTTGTAGAAGATGTTGGGAGGAAGTAACAGCAATAAAGTTCCTGTCTTTGTTGATGAGAACCTTTTACAATATCCTTCAAATGCATCAAATAAGTTGCAGCTTTTTGGAAATGGTGAGTTTCTGTCCTTCTATAACAAAAATTAAAATTTCTTAAGTTACTCGTATTCTCATTGCATCGTCATTAAATATCTAAATTTTTACATGTGAATGTCGTAACTTCTCGTGTTTCTTTATTTACTTCTTACCACTACCTTTATGAGATGTTGTGGTATGTGTCTTGGTTATGTCAGTTAAATCAGTTTACATATTGTAATGCTGAGAATATGTATAATCATTCTATCCCAAATTAAAATACTAATCTTTGTTTTCAACATGGCATACTTTCTACTTCCAAGTGTAAGATAAACATGAAAGTTTTTTATTTTTTTAGTTTTAGAATCATTTAATCACTGTAACGACTTTGCTATGATCAAAACTAGCAATCATTCTAACCATGTACAAGCATAGTCGATTAATTCATCTTATTTCAACATATTAATCAGCCAATCAGGTTAATTTAACACCCTTTTCTTACTGTTACAGACTTTACATTCATCTGATTGCCTATATTCATGTTCTTCTTCCAGTACAGTATGACCATAATGGTCCTGCCTTTCGGCCCAACAAATGTCAAAGGGAAGTTGATGCTGTATTTATGCAGAAAAAGCTTCAAAATTCACTGAATCATAACTTTTATCATCATGAGTTTGATCGCCCATCAACCACCCCGAACCCACACCAAGTATCAACTGGTTTAAAATTATCATATGATGATGAGGAACGCAATTCTTCAATCACTTCAGCAAGTGCAAGTATGACATTAGCACCATCAATTATGTCTTCTATTGGTGATAGCATTACAACTGAACTTGATCGACATAAAGAAGAGTTTGATAGATTCATTATGATTCAGGTACCATTTTCATTCTGCTCTACAAACTATATATACATAAGTACATAATTTTCTTATTGCAGATGTTATGTTTTTATGCAATTTGGCCTGTATGATTTTGCTATACAGAACAGTAAATTGACCTGTAGTGAGATTTCTTTATTGTTTAACAGGAAGAGAACATGCTGAAAGGAATGAGGGACATAAGGCAGAGACACATGACATCTTTACTGGCTGCTATAGAAAAAGAGGTACAAAATAAACTACATGAAAAACAGGTCGAAATAGAAAATATAAACCGTAAAAACAAGGAACTTGTAGAAAGAATAAAAGAGGCAGCGAATGAAGCCCAAAGCTGGCACTACAGAGCAAAGTACAATGAGTCAGTGGTGAACATACTGAAAACAAATCTTCAGCAGGCGCTGGCTCATGGAAATGAAAACCACTTTAAAGAAGGATTTGGAGAGACAGACGACATTGAAGTATCGTCTAAAGGATTAACCAACAATGCGGGTAAGTCTAGATGCAAAGCATGTAGAGCAAAAGCGGTGTCGGTTTTGGTAATGCCTTGTAGACACCTTTGTTTGTGTAAGGAGTGTGATGGTTTTACTAATGTGTGTCCAGTGTGCCAGATGGTTAAAACGGCTAGTATGGAAGTGTACATGTCATAAAATATTGACAGTAAAAAAGTTGTATAACTTATACAAAACGAAAAAATCACCCATACGTTTTGGTTATGTTCATATATCGCTTGTTTTCGGTATGCACTCTCAGCCTTGTACTTAATTATAGTTGGAGTTCAAGGTGTTTTTGTCATTCATTTGTCACACTTAAATTTGAGAATTGAAGCTCTTGGATCACAACCACTTTAAACTCTAAAAGAGCATCTAGCCAGCTATTGCATACCTCATAAGGGATACAATATACACATTATTGAACCCCTAGCACCTTCTTAAAATATCATGTAAAGGGCTTTATCTGATTAAATACTTTTTTATTAAGAAACCATTGCTTTGTGAAGGAACCTGCAAGTTCTTGCAACATGTCGCGAGTAGTAACATGTCGCTATTAATTGACCATCTCTATCTTTTCCCTTAATGTTACGTGAGTAGTAACAACTAACATGTCACGAACTTGACTTTTACCACCTCGAAAACAACTTTAATTTTTGTAAGTTCGAAAATCTTGAGTTTAGATTGTTTTTTTAATGGTAATGCAATCAACTTTAACTTTTCATTTTACCATGATCATATCATATAAACAAGTCCCACAAAATAAATTAAATTACTGAATGATTAAAGCAGCAGCTACTTCTCATGTGGCATGTTAATTAATATTTGAGCAAGACAACCCTATATACACAAGAAACTTTTAACTACTTAAGTCACCATGGTCAGATCCTCTAACACTGGCTAGCTAGGCATTCTATCAGATATGTGACTCATGAAAGCCGGTCTGAACCAAGCTCCTTCGTTAATGTGGGTTCACCACCCGAGCCCTTTGATCTGTCGTCATCCCCGTCTTAAATCTGATGATTTGGTGGTGAAAGAGCCCACTGAAATAAGAAAGAAACTTCACATTCTACTAAGTTCATGGTATGTATATATATCATCATGTATGTGTGTTATATTAATTGTTTGTTTCCTTAAAGATACATTTGTTCATATGTTGTACTTTGAGGAAAAGAACATACATTTTTGGCAGCTGTACTGAAGGTTTGCTTATGAGACATGTTTGGATGCTGTGCCTTTAACCTTTTGATCTCTTCTCTGATAATGTACATATCTGAGTTAAGCATTAATTACTATATATATCATAAATAATTAAGAATCTTTAATGAGTACTTTACTTGATGAATTTGTTATACATAGATGCCCCGCGTTGCCTCCTTCCGGGCGCTACATTTAGAAACACATTAATAAATGAGTTCATCATGAAGATCTAGTACTAAAGATCTATTCTTGATGAATATAAGAAAGATTCAAGTAAAGTTTTACGCTTATTGACGACGTGGTTTACTGCTTCAAGATCATCATCATCATCATTGTCTGATCATGTAATGATGATGATGATATGAGAGGGGAAGACCTTTGTTTGCAAAAAGTTAGTGTAGGGACTTCTTCATCTTCTCCACAAGCTTCCACCATATGCTGCATATATGTAAGAGAGACATACATAAAAGCCTAAGCTTTTCAATATAACATATAATTATTACTATTATAATATCTGTAATATAGTTTAGAAACACACATCTTCTTGGTTATCATCAGAAGAAAGGAGATGAAGAGGAAGAAAAGAGCATCTCATCATGTTGACTAAAAGAAGACCTTTGCAGTGGCCACATTTGACTGTAACCACCATAGATAAATATCTGAATGGTACACAAACCTAAATTTAGGCATAAAAAAGAACATGTAAGTAGATATATATAACATAACCAATACAATAAACGAATCGTAATTTGGTTGACCAGTAAATAAATTGAAACGAAATATATTATTGTAAGTTTACCAGTAAAACTGTGGTGCACAAACCACATTGCACATGACAAATTTGTTCTTGGCGTTGAAGGTCTACAAGATGGTTGAATGTTGACATATTAAGGAGAAATAGAGAGATAGAGATGTGAAGTTAAGGAGGATGTACTTTGTATACACATAGACATGTTTAAGTAGAAACATAGGAGTGTGCAACATGCGCATTCAAACGTTGACATTTAATGAAACAATGTAGTCATTTTCATGGTATCTATGGTTAGCTAGCTAGTAGATTATTATGAGTCAAGTGACAACTATGTTAGTTTCACATTTTCAAATTAGAGATAGTTTTTAGAATCGTGTAAAAGATTACTTTCAGATTAAATATTTAATGTGTATTCATAACGAGATTTTTTTCTGTGAGAGCGAAATGGCAGATTTGTTGTTTGAACAAGCTAAACGGGTTTCTTTGTATAATGGGGCGGCTTTCTTCTACTTCCACCCCACTTTGCGCAATTCTAGCACGTCGAATTCTAGCTCGATGCGCTGTTTCAATGGCTATTGATTACGGCATCTCGTTTCTTTTCTCTTATTTATGGTATTTCTAGTTGGAATCGAGGATCAGCATGCCGTGGTGGAAACAAACTATCACAATGTTTCAATTGATGGTTATTAGTTAAAGGTTATAATTGTTGACATTTGGATAGATATATCAATAAGAAATCTAATTTCTTATCTTTTAGCAGCAATTAAGTTGTTGATGATCACTTTTGATGTTGATTAGTTGTAGCTTATCAGTTACCAGTGATGATTTTGTTGTTACAGTTGATCACTTGCCATCTATGTTTAGTAAGTAGCTTACTGATAAGCAAGTTGTTGCCACTAGTGATTAACGCCACTACTCAGCTACTCTACACATAAACCCTTTTATAAATATCTATCATAAATCATGATTTATACTAAATAATCTGAATAGATATAATTTTTCTACCGATGAACAAACACTTTATTCTACACTGTATAGTATTTGAACACACCATCTATTAGTTGGAAAATACACTATTTTACCACCACGATATAAATGAAATTATATTATTTATAACTGTTTTCAAACAAAAATCTGTTTTTGTCTATTTGACCAAAAATATATAACATCAATGTTGAAAGGAAAATTAACATGAATTTGGATGGAGTAAATGTCTGAAAAGCATTTAGGGTAAGTTCTTCATGTGGTGTAATTTAGTAGGTGTCACAAATGCATCACTTACACCTTAATAAATAATTAGCCCCATATTTTAATGCTCTTCTATCCTACATAATAGTGAAACAAACTTCGATCAGCCAGCCATGTGCACCAACGTGTGTTTTATCACACCCATATTAGTAAATTTGTTTGGTACCACGGGACATGTTGGTGGTAAGATGACTTCGATCACGTTTAAATGTACAGTTATTCTTTCATCTACAATCAATACGGTCAAAACACGTTGATTGTGTTTGAGGTAGGACATTCTTTATGAACCAAACATCTCTTCTATTTCTATCCATGGTCTATGTGAAATTTACCTTGAATGTTACATATAAGATGAAGATATAAATGATTAATTATTAAGAGTAGATTTCTAAGTGTTCTAAAAAGATGAATTTGTTTGAAAAATTGTACGAGTTCTAGATCGACCATCGACTGTTGTCATAAAGACTTGTGAGACTAAGGGTTCAAGTCCATACGAGGTGGGTTGATGCCACCTACTTTAGTTGAATTGACGTTATATAAATAGTCGTTCCCTTGTAGCTTTTCTAAAGTATTTCGATCGACTACATGTCTTGGGTTACACAAAATCTATATCATGTATAGACAATCAAAGAAAATAGTCGAGCATAAATCTTTTAAGCAATGACACATTGAAGTTCTAAGTATTTTTATATGTGAATCCAATTGTAATTTTGTTACACGTTTTATGAAAAATAATTAGTTAATCACTATACCATTTAATTAACAAAAAACAATACATTTTTTTAAGTTTTGGCAGTAAAAGCTATTTAGCCATGCAAATCGATTCATTCATATTGCCATGCTTTTACCATGAGAGTGGAATCCTCAATTTATGATCATTAGCCTTGGATGATCAACCTTTGTTATAACGGAAATTAAATTTATAATATATAAATGTAAATATTATTATTTTTTAAATAACAATTATTATCGTATGAGATATGCATTATTGGTATATATTACATCATCATCCAAATAATAAATTAGTTGTATAATGATGTTAACATTTAATCACCTTTAAAATATGATTTCTTGATATAATAATTGCCTAGTGTATGGCCGTATAGCAGTGAGTTTATGAATCAATTTCAATAATAGAGATTATATAGAGCATGGTAGAAAAACAAAATAACATAGCTACAATTTTATTTTATATTTTACATATAATGGTAAAGTATCCAAACGCCTTCGCTATAGTGTTGTTTGTTGTAGTGACATGCTAAAGGATCAGATGTTACAAATAATCCTCTTTAAAATTATGAGAGCACGTGTGTAAAAATGATCAACCTTACATATAAGTAGTTTTTTTCCAAAAGTGTCATTCTCGCAAGTTTATAGTCGTTTTTGTATTTTTACTTTTGTCGTGTTTTTGTTTTAACGTTATATTCAAACATGAAAATGGCATGAAATATTTCAGCTTCATTTACATATAATATGTGTTTTCCAATCATGTATTATGTTCTTAAATTTTGATGTTTGTTACTATAAAAATACTTTCCCCAAATCTAGTAAAACGACTAATTTTGCTCTTAAATTGAAATTCTTGTGTTTGTTTTTGTTACCTTTGGTATATTTGAACAGTGAGTATTACATTTAACCCGTCTATCAAGATTATTTACAATTAGTAGTTGTAATTTTTTTTATTTCATCTGTAAACAGAAGCAGCAAGTTAGTTCGCATCAACTAATGGCTTATAATACAACGGACCCGAGTTACTGGTTGAACTGGAGGTTTTTCCTTTGTGCATTATGGATCTTTATCGCTATGATACTATCAGCAATATCAATAATTAAATATGAAGTATTTAACAAAAAGGAAATTCACAAGAAAACCGATGAGCATAACGTAGAAGACACCGGGATTTTGTATGTGGATGAAACTTGGAGGACCTCTTTGAAATCACTACATCCTGCATGGCTCCTTGTTTATAGATTAACTGCATTTTGTGTAATGTTGGCACTGCTAATTGCTATTCTGATTATCTATCGAGCTAAGTCGTTCCTCTTTTATACTCAGTAAGTCATTTTAAGCCGCTTATGTTTCATTATCTGTAACATTCAATCTCTCATACCATACAATATTGTATGTTTTGCT